>CACVBM020001178.1:0-116196 GCA_902728155.2 Microthlaspi erraticum
TATGTAAGTTGACATACAATTACACGTAAACGCATGACGATTCTACATGTTAGCGTGAACGACCAACTGGATTCTTAGACTGGAAACTTTTGTTATGAAGATCGAAAATGCTTTGACTTTGATTTATTGTAGCATTCTTTTGGTCACAAAATATCCGCTGACTTGTGGTACACGTCAAGTATCTCCAACTGTGATAACTTCTCTTTCTTTTGGTGATACAAGAAGCATCGATGCCTCATTTTATAGGTTTATTAGGTGCTTTCCAGAGTTTGATTTGAATATAATGTTAACATGAAAACTAACAGAAACATTAAACAAAGAAAGATAACTTCAAGACCAACCGTTTTCATATAAAATTTCGTATAAAAAGTTTGAAAGACCGCAATCTCATCTCACTCTAGTTTGATCTTAAGTTTGAAACGATCAATTAGTTTGATTGAAATTGCGTAGGAAAAAAATAAGTAATAAATACTTTTCTGTTCATTCGCTTTGATTTGTCTTAATAATAAGTCAATGGAAAGACTTGAGGTCGGTCAATAGCCAAAAATATTTTCTATTCTCCTATATATTACTCTCATGCATGCATACAGTCATACATGTGTCCGTCTTGCACTCTTTCTCGCCCTTGCAAAAGTTTTGATTTTTGGAACAAAGATTCTCTCTCTTGTTTCTTCTGAGATGGGGTTTTACCATTATCGGTGGGTGATGATGATTCTTGTTGCCTTGGAGCTATGCTTCTTCTACTCATCACAATCTCAACATGACCTTACGTGCCATCCACGTGACCTGGCTGCCTTGCGTGACTTCATCAACGTCCTCGAGCCGAAGCCAGATGGTTGGGCCTTGAATTCTTCTGCAGACTGCTGTGAATGGGTGGGAATCTCATGCAACTCTTCTTATTCGCTTGGCTTAAACGATCAAGACAACAACACTGCAAGAGTCACCAAGCTGGAGCTTGCGTACAGACAATTGTCCGGTACGTTGTCTGAATCTCTTGGTACCCTGGATCAGATTAGAGTTCTTAATCTCTCCAGAAATCCCATCTTAGGCTCAATCCCTCCGTCTGTTTTCAACCTGGTAAACCTAGAAACTCTAGATCTGCGCTATACCGAATTAACTGGCAAAATCCCTGAGAGCTTGAATCTTCCTTCACTGGTAAATCTCGATCTTTCCTCTAATTTGCTGGATGGTTCGCTTCCTTCGCACGTTTGCCAAAACTCTACCAAGCTTAAGCTGATCAGACTCGACTGGAAGGGATTTTCCGGAGATTTTCCATCTGGGTTCGAGAAATGCGCTCTGCTCGAACAGCTCTTCCTTGGACGGAACAAGCTCACTTGTAAGATCCCGGAGGATGTGTTTCAGCTTCAAAGGTTGAAACTTTTGGAGATAAACGATCTCTCTGGCTCACTCAGTCCTGCACTTGGTAACCTCTCTCGCCTTGTTCATCTTGATGTCTCTTGCAATAATTTCTCCGGTGAAATCCCTGACGTGTTCAACAAATTGCCGGAGATAGAGTATCTCATGGCCGAGTCTAATAGATTCACTGGAGGTTTCCCCAAGTCGTTGGCGAATTCACGGACTTTGATCTTGCTTAACCTGAAAAACAACTCGCTGAGTGGTCCTTTGCATCTGAATTGTACTATGATGACTAACTTGACCTCTCTTGATCTTGAATCCAATCAGTTAAATAGCTCTTTGCCTGAGAGTCTATCGTATTGCAGAAATCTGAAGTACGTTAGTCTAGCGCGAAACCACTTCGACGGGGAACTGCCAGAGAGCTACAAGAACCTCCATAACTTGGAATTTCTATCGCTTTTAGATAGCAGCCTTGTTAACATTTCATCGACGCTTCACACACTTCAGCACTGCAAGAACCTGACAACTCTAATTCTCACTTCCAATTTCGCCGATGAAATGTTGCCTGATGACCCGAATCTTCATTTTGAGAAGCTCAAGGTATTTGTTGTACAAAATTCTAGGCTTACTGGTTCAATGCCAAGCTGGTTGAGCAAAAGCACGGATCTAGAGGTGTTGGACCTCTCATGGAACAGTTTAACTGGATCTATCCCGAATTGGATCGGTGGTTTCGCAAATCTTTTCTACTTGGATTTGTCGAGGAACTCCTTCACAGGGGAAATCCCTAAAGGCTTGACTAGGCTTCAGAGCCTCTCAAGCCGTGATAACTCACTCCAGTGGTGTTACCCATTCATGTTAAGAAGGAACGATTTTGTAAGAAATCTTGGGTTTGACTTCAGACCAACGCTTGATCTCAGCTACAACAATCTCTATGGACCCATTTGGGAGGAGTTTGGGAATTTGAAGAAGCTCCTTGTATTTTCTCTGTGTGGCAACAGATTATCGGGATCAATCCCTAGCACGATTTCGGAAATGACAAGTTTATGGGCTCTTGATCTGTCATACAACCGTATTTCTGGTTCCATCCCGGAATCTCTGGAGAAACTAACATCCTTATCCAAGTTCGTTGTTGCTAACAATAACCTCTCGGGCAGGATTCCTTCTGGTGGTCGGTTTATACTCTTTTCAAGGTTGGACTTCGAGGGAAACCATTTCTGCGGTGGTGATTACTTTCCTCAATGTGAACTAGATACACCACATGAAGCAGAACAATCAAGAACCAGTGACAGTGACTTTGTCTTGGATTTTTCATATGGAGTGGCTCTTGGGTATAGTTTGGCTTTGGTTATTGCTGCTTATCTCACCTGCTCAGCTTTTGAGCTTCCCGCTAAATGATATTTTGGGAACGAATTGCCTAATCAGAGTTTAGTTACATGTAAGCTCTACTGTACGCACGACAAAAAGATCAGAACCTCTGTATTTAATATTGAAATAAAATAAATTAAAATAAATTAAGAGATTCTATTGGCAACTTGTCTGATTAAGCAGTCTTTAATTGAGATAGAATTGTACTTCTATCCCCACTTGGATATTATAGCTCTTGTTACAAAACTCACAACGCACATTGCACATAAAAACGTACCAGCATTTCCAAAGACCTCAGAGATTTTACGGTTGATGGTTATTAGCCCTTCTAGCCGTTTTCCACTTCTACCACATGCTCTCTTTTGCCTATGATTAAGACCAAAAAACACTTTTAACTTAATTTAATAAAAAACACTAACTGTTTTTATATAAAATTACATATAAAAGGTTTGAAAGACCGCAATCTCATCTCACTTAAGTTTGATCTCAAGTGCCTCAATTAGTTTGATTGAAATTGCGTAGGAAAAAAAATTATTAATAAAACTTTCTTTATTCTAGATTTTTTCCAACCGTTTTACTAGTAGAAAATTGATTGATGAACATCATTGTTTGTCTAGAGTTCATTGGAATCAGTTTAAAATACTTCAAAGTAAAAATATACAGTTATATATAAACGTACTTATTTTAATAAATACTTGATTTAATCCATTTTTAACTCGTTATGGAAGATCTGCATAGTTTTGGTTCTAAAAGTAAGTTAATTACAGTAAAACTGGCAAAAAATCACTGAATTAGTACTTCAGTCTGCCTCAAACAGAGAAAACATATAAACATTGACCAAAAAGGAAAAATAGAAAACGACTTTTACACAGTATTTCTCGAGAGTCTACAAAAAAAATGAAAGAGAGTAACACAACTAACAATAGTATGTTAAATAATTTTAATACGAAAATAAATACGTGTCAAAACAAAAAAATGTTTGTCGCTATTATCTGAACCCTTAAAAAAATCCAGAATTGGATCAACAAGTAATTAATTACATGACAGACAATTGGTCATTTCCGTGCATACAGAAATTCTCCTTTGTATCTCTTGCATCATCCGGTAATCGGTATGAACATCAATGGCAGTACCCCCAAATTTTGATCCTATTTTGGCAATGGCAACAACACCCTTTGCCTAGACGTTAGCCAGAGGGTAAAAGCCAATCTTATAAATTACTAACGTCGATTTCTTGGCCGTCTAGATTTACCATTATCTGATCTGTTACCTAAGTCTCGTTTCTCCGACTCGGATAAAACCCTTCTTATAAAATCCACACCGTACATGATGGCTACAGCCACAGCAATTGTTCCGAAGATCTTGGAGTAGAAAATATAAGTCCTGCAAAATAACACAAGATTATTTCAACAAATATATGAGTCATCCCCTCCCAAGTAATGTATAACAGAAACATGAGTCTGTCCTTACTCTGAATCTGACATCATTCCGTCAACCATTTTATCAAAGGAGCCCTCTCCAGTGAAGACCATAAAAGGCTGTTTTTTGGGTTCTTGAATCATGAGATGACCAGCTTTGTCTCTAACAGCCTACAGTACAGAGAGGGACGAAATCATAGGTAACTTAAACGCCACGCTTACAGGGTAATGAAGAAGAACAAAAAAAAATATTTGGACTTCCCTTACCTCACCAACAAAAGTCAAGGTTGTACCAATAGCAAGAGCACGCTCATGGCAACTATGTTGAAGCACCTAAGGAAAAACATCACATTGTTGTTTTAACCCAATGGAAGCGGTGTTTTAGGGGACAAACAGGGAAAAAGGAAACAATGAAGGAACAAAGAACCTTGAAGCCTTCGGGTTTAACAAGCTTGTCCAAGAGTTCACTGACTGGCATATTAAGTGCATACTCATTCAGAGTAGCATCAAATCCAATAGCAGATTGAGCTCCCACAATATTCACCCGACCTGTGCTGTCTTCCTAATTGCGAGAGAAAAATAACCAACTAAGGCGACAGGCTTATAACTTAAACAGCAAAGCACAAGTATGAATGTATCTTACCAGATACCAAGGTGTCTCCCTTTGTTGTAGCAGAAAGTTTAGAGACTTCTTTATCATACTGCCATCTCCCAACTCGATCTCAAAATCCACGTTGCCCTGAAGTATATATGTGTTATGAACACCACCAGAGATTTAAGCAGTACACATGCGGCAAACTTCAGAAAATCAATCTAACCTTTTCCTCTAAAAGAACACTCAATAGGCCGTTATGCTTGCACTCTAAGGGCGCTGCAGAACCAACTCTTCCAGATACCACAACAAGGAGATTCGTGGTCTTTTCTTTAAGCAAATCATCTGAAAGAAAAGAAAAAGAAGTGGATCATTTGATCCAAAACCAGTAGAGATGAAAAATAACCAGATTTTTAAATTATTACACAAAAACACACCTAGCCATTTTAACTCGATCACACGGGTAATACTGTTGAAAAAGTCAGCTTTCCTGCATTATTGCAAAAGTAAATTAATTGATTGATAAATTGTTTTTCAAACACTCCATAATCAATATCCAAGGATTGGAAGAGACTGACTTTTTAATTCTACGGCCCAAGAGATAATATGCTGTGGCACCGCATGACAAATAAACAGCAAGGTTAAGCATCTGCAAAAAATCAAACACGATTGCATCAAACGATATAATCCCTCCACAACTGACCATCGAAGTTAGATCCTATACAAGATTGCATCACCATAACGTACACCAAACCCTTACACACACTAATCGAATATATGAAAACTCGTCAACATATAATCAAAAGCCCAAAGAACTTGCGAAATTTACCAGTTCAGAAAACCCTATACCGAAAACCCTAAACTCGTCAACATCTAATCAGAAAACCCACTATTAAATTGTTTGAATGGTTTCTTGTTGCCAGCAAGTCAGCAGCCTTGTTTCCTTCTCTTGGCACCCAAGTAAATGATATTTCTTCAAATTTAGCCATCCAACTCCATACCTCTCTCTATATTTCGTCAAGCTAATAAAAGAATTTTAGAAAAAGAAAAAAAAAACGATGTATTAAATTGTTATGGTTTGTGACTTATACACTGTAATTTCTTTTAATGGTTTACTTTTTAATTTTTTATAGGTAAAAAAAGATATACTCCATATAATTAAATTAACTTGTTGCCAAAAAAAAAATTAAAGTTAACTTATCGTAGTTTTTTAACTCCATATACTTTCCTCGGAAACACAATTAATGTACTTTCATCTCAACTAGGCTTTTGTACTTTTGTCAGGTCAAGAGGGGATCTATTCGCGGAGATGTTGTCTGTATTTGCTTTTCTGTGTTTGGGCAGTGCTGCCGTAATCTACTTCGGCGGCTACGAAATTAAACGGTTCGTCGCTTCCGACTCGTGAGATCTTTGTCAGCTTAAAAAAAAGTTTCTGAGACGATCCTTCTTCTCTATGTCGGTGCAGAAAGGCTGAGTATCTTAAGAGTGCCACCCGCGTGAACGATTTGAGAGGGCTGAGTATGTCTTCCGTTCTATTGTCTAAAGTTGAATTCTATTATAATCTCTTATCAGTATGGTTTGGTTTCGAATCGATGATCCATTATTTTCCAGGTGAATTGCTCGAAAATAAGACCCGTCCCCTGGTTGTTGCGATCTCCGGAAGAGTTGGCTCTAATGCGCCCTTTAAATGTGAACATAGTGGCATTGAGGCTGTTTTTCTAGAGGAAAAGGTTAGATTAATTTTTTTTTGTGAATTTTGGGCATCATGTGAGAGAGACCTTAAACTCTGCTGGGAACATAATACATTTCAGGCCAAAGTTCTTTTTGGGACGAGGAGTATACATGGTGGTTTGTTGCGCAATTTTGCAGAGCGTCTTGTAAAACCTAAGGAGGTTCCGTGGTTTCTGGTACATATATGTGGATGTCTCGCACTGCTCACAAACTTAAGCCTGCCTCCTTAACCGGTTATCTCTCTCTGACAATAGGAAGACGGCACCGGCCTGATAAATGTAGTGGGAGCCCAATATGCCAAGGGATTTTATGATAATCTAAAAGAGTTTATGTTGGATGAGCCACCGAGTGAACTCATCAAAAAGTTGGCTAAACCTGAGGGCTACGTCAAGGTCCCTCATTCCTTCCTTGTCTTTTGCGTTTTCTATATTTGTCTCAATCTGAAACAACGGGACAATATATCTTTTCTGTAGATTCTTGAACAAACCTGCCTGGAACGTGTTCTTGAGCTTGGTAAGCCCTTGACTATTGTTGGTGAGGTAAATCAAAATCCATCTTCCTTTTTTTTTCTGGATTCTTCTTTGCTATTTTGTCATGATTCACTAGTAAGTTTCACTTTCGATGTTCCTCTCTGTATTTTGTAGGCTGTCAAATACAGCAATGGGTCTCTTGTGATCAAGAGACCCACGGATGGATCTTTTACGTTCTTTGATGATCTTAGTTCTGTTGATAAAATGATTTCCCTTTTGGAATCACATTCACGGTCAGAAAACTCTTGTTTCTCTAGTAACGTGTTATGTATGTTACTTGTGAGTTTGGATTTGGTTACACATTTTGTATTCTTTTGCAGTGCTCTGGTGTTTTTCTCCATAGGCTTAACAGCTGTTGGTACACTTGCGTATTGCTCGTACGTGACGCCTTCAATAAAAAAGCCTTGGTTTCTAATCAAATCACGCACCGCAGCCGGCGAGAAAGCAGAATCGAAGACCAAGCACAGCTCGACGGGCAAGGATCAAGGTTCAGAGCCATTAAGCTTATAGGCTCTACTGTACCTGTATGATCTTAACTTCATGACAAATAAGTTTGCTTTACTTTGTATCATGTGTATTTTATCAAATCTAACAATATCTATCAAATTTGTTCTCAATATTATATATCTTATCATATAATTTATTTATTTGCGATCAAATTCAGTTCTAGGCTTTTAACACGACAAGTGTTTGTTATGAACATCTCTGTTTATAAGAGCTCATTCGACTAAACAGAGCACTGCTGCATTCATTTAACTGGTTTGGTTCATGTCTTGTTCCATTCTTTTAGCGGTCTGAGTGTCCTGTAGTTCACCCATTTCACCAATTTCAAAACTGTAACTCATTTGTGTAGTCCAAGAATTATCTTGGGTCAATGATGATTGGTGTCTTCTTGAGGTTGAACTTGATTCCTTTTTGGGGTTTTGACCAGTCTTGTGAGCCAAGAGTCCTCTGTGAGACTGTAACCTCTCAGTTTCTAATCTCTGATCCTTGATGATTGATTTTTTCCTTTTCGCTGGAATCTCATTCCGCTAAGACGTTTCAGTATCTGAACTAGTTGTCGCTACTCTTTGGTTGGTCTGGTTGGGATTTGAGTAACTTAGTTTCAAGCAAGAAGATTATCGTGACCTCTTACATATCGCCGTGATACTATTATAACTATAACAGAGCACTAGTGCACTCATTACTCTATAGGCTTAAAGATGAGTTGATGAGACCTCCATGTTACCTTATCTGAAATCTTACATAACCAACTTACAATAGCTTCTTTTTTAGTAGACAATTGTCCAGCAATACTCTGTTGATAAGAAAAACTTTTGTAAGTTATTCAAATAAATATATGATAGTGAAACAGAAATTTTACCATTGTAGGGTTATGATATCTAGCAGAAACTCCAACATTCCTCATATCCTCATTGGGCAGATCCCTCCAAAAATCCCTCAAATTTCAGCTCCACAAATGCACATCCCAGGAAACTTTACCATGCAGAGATAGATTGGGTGTCACCTTTTGTAAAGCAAATTAAAAGTTCAGTGAACAAAAGAACTTATAAGACAGAGCAGAACTGGGTTGTGTGGTCTGCTCTCTACGGAAATGTAAAACTGACTGCTAAGCCAAATCATAAAAAAGATGCATATCATATATAGATTCAAAAAAATTACTAACCTCGTAATCAGCCGTAAACATGTCTTACAATATTTGGTCAGTAATCTAGTACAGAGACAAACACAATGAGTGAATTTTATGATGCTACATCAGAGAGTAAATACTATATACTTGCAACACTTTTACCTGAACAATACTCTTCATGGTCCACCTCTTGGCGAAATTGTACTTAATTCTTGCAGTTAGTGTACCATCCAGCATGAAGTATCCAATAAGCATCAATTGTTCCAAGTTTGTCAGTATTGAATCAAATAACAGAAACATCTTTAAAACAGATTAAAAAAAACTCATAGCCACCATTTGGAAATTCGCGAGTTGTAGGTGACAAAGGACGAGGACGAATCACCTCTGGTTTCGTCCAAAAGCTGCTTACAAGATACACAAGCTTGGTAAAGAACACAAATCAGAAAGATCACTGATAATTATTAGTAAGATCATACTAACCTAAACCGATGATTGACACCAAAACCCTGCTTCAGTTTCTTATCTTTGAACATTGCAAATGCAAATCAAATCATCAAGAAAATCCACTCAAATCACAATTGCGATCAACCATAAACAACAAAAGCTCAGTTAGATATAAAAGGAAGATGCTTAACTGTAAGCGTCACAATGGATTCCCTCATATGGAATATGGAACTGGAGGTTCTGGTATTCCAATTTTTCCTCAGCCATAGCTGCTACGCATCAACTTCCTCTTTTGATAATGAATCCTTTTCTCTCTTACAATTTCTGTCCAACTTCTTATAAAAGCCTGCAGAATTGTTGGAGAAAATATGAGAACTGATTCCAGGTTTTCCGAACAAATATTGTACTTTCTACCATCTTCTATGATCATTCTAATATGAACACCTTTCAATTCGTCGATCAACTATGCTAAATTAGGAAACAGATCATACATTTCCCCATAAACTAAAGCCCTCTGTGCTAAGTGATCCCCGAAATCTATCGCATTCTTACGAACCCTACCCGATTAAGATCCAAAACTAAATGGTGGAACGTGGACATATAAACCGAGATAATAAAATAAAGCCAAGAAGTCTTTCTTTCTCTTGACCTGTGGCACAATATGCAAGAGAGCAATAATCTTTGGTATAAAAATTACTTCCCATGTGATTTCTGATGATTCTACATGTTAGCGCGAACGGGCAACTGGATTCTTAGACAGAAATGGGAAACTTTTGTCATGAAGATCGAAAATGTTTTAACTTTAGGTTTTATTTTATCATTCTTTTGGTCACAAAATATCCGGTGACTTGTGGTACACGTCAAGTATCTCCAACTGTGACAACTTCTTTTAATTTTGGTGACTGAAGCATCGATGCCTCATTTTATATTCTTAGATTACATACTTAGCCGCATATTCTAACCTTCAAAGGAAAAGGAAAGGTATCGTCCAAGATATCACATGGATTTCTCTTTTGCCTACCAAATAAGTTTAGAGCTCATAAGTTTATTAGTATTTTATAAAAAAAAAAAAAAGTTTATTAGTGCTATCTGGAGTTGGATTTTAATATTAACATGAAAACTAACAGAAACATCAATCAAAGAAAAATAACACCAATACCCAAAAGCATCTAACTTAATCTGATAAAAAAAACAACAACAGGTTTTATATAAAACTAGATTAAGACCCGCGTATACGCGGGTTTATTTTAAGATTTTGTAATAAAATCATGGAAAAGTATTAAACCAAATTTGATCATTTTAAAGTAAACAGAATAATATTAAAAACCCGATAAAAATATTTAAATAAAATAAGATCGGTAACCTTTTTACGTTTTTATTGTAATTGATATTTTTTTTGAATTCATGATATAAAAAATGAATTAATTTGTTTTATTTTTATTTTTATCCAATATAGAAAGACTTATATATGTCTAAATATGATCAACTGATTAATTAATTCAACAAAACTTTATTATTCCATTCAAGAGATTTCAATTGATGAAATCTTTATTTAATAATTTTTTACCTAACAATATTGAAAATATATTAAACTATTTAAAATTAGAATATCGGTTCATTATATTTTCTTAATATTAGTTAGTTGCTTGATAATTAATTTGTTAGTTTTCTATTTATATTGTTTCTTTCTCAATTTTGTTTTTGACTCAGACCATTATAAATTTTCATTTTCATTATTAGTTAGTTTTTTTTATTATCATTATTTTATTACACATATCGCAATTTTGTGAGTTATAAAAATCATACGTATTGCTATCATGTTGTTTGCTTTGATGAGTTTGTGAATGAGAAAAAAAGACTACTTTAACTCTCTTTTTATAGGGGTTCATGTAACTTATTCCATGCAGTTATAGGAAATTTAGTTTACCTAACCTATTTCATGTACTAATAGGATTTTATTTATTTCATTAATTTGAATCTTATATGTGTTTGGATAATATAAATTTGATGAATGAGAAACCTTTTTCTATTAGGATATGACAAATATAATTTTTTTTTCTTTTAACTATAAAAGATTAACTAAACCTAACCTATTTCATGTACTAATAGGATTTTATTTATTTCATTAATTTGAATCTTATATGTGTTTGGATAATATAAATTTGATGAATGAGAAACCTTTTTCTATTAGGATATGACAAATATAATTTTTTTTTCTTTTAACTATAAAAGATTAAAATTTCTTTTTTTTTCCTTTATCTAATTTTTTTAATTATTATTTTTTTTTTTTCTAAGACACATGTCACGATCTTAACGGACATAACATTAAAAGTGACACATGTCGCAATCCTAAATTTTATAAAAATCCTACGTGTCGCAACCACGTCGTGCGCATCCAGCTTTATATAGTAAGATTTCATATAAAAAGTTTGAAAAATCGCAATCTCATCTCACTCAAGTTTGATCTCAAATGTGAAACACTCAATTAGTTTGATTGAAATTTCGTAATAGAAAAAAATCAATAAAACTTTTTCCAACCGTTTTTTTATTAGTAGAAAGTTTTTTTGTTTTTTTTGGTTTTAATTATTAGTAGAAAGTTGATTGATGAACTTCATTGTTTCCTTATAATCCATTGTAATTAGTTTAAAATACTTCAAAGTAAAACTATACAGTTATATACGAGTATTTTTTTTTTGAACAACGATTATACAGTTATATATACGTACTTATTTTAATAAATACTTGACTTAATCCATTTTTGAAAAACTCGTGGATTATATTTATATTTTATTATTTAAAGTAAGTTGATTACAGTAAAAGTGGCAGAAAATTACTGAACTAGTACTTCAGTCTGCCTCAACAGAGAAAACATGATATACATTGACCCAAAAAGGAAAAATAGAAAACGACTTTTATACAGTATTCATCGAGGAGTGAGTTACATCTATAGGCACTTTTGTCTTTTTTTTTACATTTATAGGCACTTTCTACTCCTAAGGGACTTTGGGGCATTGTAAAAACTAAACACTCATTTCTTTTTTTCTTTAATTACAACTTTGTCTTTTACTTTACTCTTTATTTCTTATTTTTACCTTTCACTGGAAATCAACAACTCCGCCTCACACTCTGTCGTTCATCATCGCCGCTGTTTCTTTTTCCGTCCTTATTCTAGATTTCGCCTCTCATTCCATCGTCGAGTTCTGTATTGATAATCGATTTGAAAGATTTCACCGTCGAATTCGTGGAATAAATTCTTCTGGCTCTTGGATCTGAGAAATTTTCAGTCTCGATCAGAGTTTGGAGAAGATGAATCTGGATTAACTCGCAATCATGTCCACATCTATATGTCCACATATAATCGCAATCGTGGACAGAATAACATATACATATTTAGTGATGCGCTCATCTGGACGTCTTTGTTTGGTTAATTAAATTTTGATAATTTATATAAGATGTATATGTGGACATGTTTACGTGTACATGATCTGTGAACACAAAGATAATTAACAATTGAATGAGTGTTTGTTGAGTTGTTTATCAACTAAACTGTTTCATAGAACTGTATCCATATGCTTGTGTCCATACTTCATATCCATATGGATATATAGTTAAACATGACGCATTTGTGCATTCAATAAAACATATATGTTGATGAAAGAAGATTGTGTCCATAATTTGTTGTTCTTGATTGTATCCATAATTTTATGTCCATATGAGGTATAAGAAATTCGCTAGAAAGACCAAGATAATGAGAGAGGTAAATATGTATATGTTATCTTGTCCACGAATTCATATCCACAATATCATGTATGTTGAATTTTGGATAGACTGAGAACCAATCTCGGAACCATGTTTACACATTGATATGAACATTGGTATTATATATCCATCTGAATACGAAGTATGGACACAAGTATATGGATGCAGTTATATGGAATAGTCTAGGCGATAAACAATAACTCAACAAACACTGACTCAGTTGTTAATTATCTTTGTGTTCACAAAATCTTGTACACGGAAACATGTCCTCCCACACATCTCATTCAAACTCTAAAAATTTAATTATCAAAATAAACTTGAGATGGGTGCATCACGACGTGTACACGATTGCATGGACATGTACATGTGGACATGATCGCGAGTTAACCCAGATTCATCTTCTCCAAACTTCAACGAAACTGAATATTTTCCAGATCCAATTGCCAGCAGAAAAATTTCCGACGAAATCTTCCAAATCGATTATCGGTACATAATTGGACAATGAAATCTCGTAATTTACTTTACTTCAATTGTATAAAGAGAAATCTCTCCCAGATTCACAATTATTCTTCCGTTCAGTTCGTCGTCGGCGGCACAAAACACAAAGTTACTGCAGCGACCGTAGTAAAAAATATCAATCGTAAAAGGAAGAATGAAGCAAATTTTAAAGGAAGGGTATGTTGGAATTTTCGCTATCAGTTTTGGGGGCAAAGTCACTCTATAATCGAAAGTGTCTTGGAGTGATATTATAAAGTGCCAAAGTGCCTTCTATTGTAATTCTCTCTTCATCGAGAGTCTACAAGATACTGTATGAAAGAGAGAAACAAAAGAATCTTAAATAATTTTAATACTATGAAAATAAATACGTGTCAAAAACAAAATAAAATAAAACAATAAATAAATGTTTGTCGCTATTATCTGATCCATGCTTCCCAGCCTCAAATTGTCTTTTGTCTCCTTTCCTTTTCGTTTTTAGGGTTTTTTTAGCTTCTGCTCTCAAATTCTCTTTCTTTCTCAAATTTCCCAAATAAATTCCTCTGAAAGATTGATTATAGATTTTAGCTCCCCAGATACGAAACCCAAGTAACCAATTTTTATCTGAAAGGAAAAAGAAAAGGCCGATCTTTGGCTTTTTTTTTTGCTTCTCTTGCTGCATCTCGTTACTTAGACGCATTCTCCCCGGAATTCGATTCCCGGAATAGCCATCACCGCCGGCGTTTCTGAGGGTTAATTCATTCATTCTCCGGCGTGATTCGTCTGTGAAGTCTTCGGTTGAAGCAGATGGAGGGAATTCAGAATCCTATAGCTCGCACTGTCGAAGAGGTGTTTAGCGACTTCAGGGGTCGAAGAGCTGGTCTCATCAAGGCTCTCTCTACAGGTAAGCTCGATCTCTCTCTCTAGAATCTTTGTTTCTTTTGTTCGAATCTCAAGCTAATTTTTTTCTTTCTCAGATAATAGATTTGCGAGTTTCTATATCTATGCTCGTTTGTTCAATTGGGTTTTCTTCATTTCCTGAGAAAAACCAACAATTTTGGCTTCTTCCTGTTATTGATTTTTCTTTTACTGGGATTTGACGATTCTGGGTTTATTCATGTTTTGCTCTGTTTTTTTTCTTTCTTGCAGATGTACAGAAGTTTTACCATCAGTGTGACCCTGGTGAGTTATTACGTCACCATCTTGTCTAACTTTGTAGCGCATTGATTCTTCTCTGGTTGATCTCTACTTGAAGATTCTATGTATTCAGTGCAAGAATCCCGTTCGGGTCTCAATTAGGGAAGAGTTTGTAATGTGAAATGCAATTTTTTTGGCTTCAGTGATCTTTGATCTTTTGTTTGTCTGAGTTTATAATGGTCTGAGTTTGTTCATTGATCTTTTGTTTCCATGTTTTAGATGTTTCCGTTACTATTGGATTACTGTGATTATCATTTCCTGATTAGACCTTGATTTTTGTTCCCTCTGGCTCTAGTTTCATCATTGATTATCTTCATCCTCAGAGTTGTTGCTTCTCTGAATGTTTTTTGTTTTGGTTTCCTGAGTTTTGAACAGATTGGAGACTGTTAAGTGTTTCTGAGTTTCTACATGTTTGCTACTAAGATGAAGTTAGTTCTCTGTGTAGTTAAGCTTAGAGATTTCGTTTTCTTACTTGTATGCAGAGAAGGAGAACTTGTGCCTCTATGGACTTCCAAATGAGACATGGGAGGTTAATCTTCCAGTCGAGGAGGTCCCTCCGGAGCTTCCTGAACCGGCTTTAGGCATCAACTTTGCAAGGGACGGGATGGTTGAGAAAGACTGGATCTCTTTGGTTGCAGTTCACAGTGATTCATGGCTCATCTCTGTCGCATTCTACTTTGGTGCACGTTTCGGGTTTGGTAAAAACGAGAGGTAAGATCCCTTCTCTGCTCGCTGTTCTATGTTCTGGTACACATGTTTGTTAAAGCTGCATTGACCATTATGGTAGCTGAAATGTTCTGGCATAGTATCATTGGCATAATTGTTTGTTGGTGTGATAGTAACAATCTCTGTAACACTCTCTCGTCTTTGTGAAAGAATCTCTAAAGAAGTGATCGTCATTTACTATCTCTAACCCACAAGTTGTGAATAACACCTAGCTGAATCAGTTGCATTGAGATATATATATTAAATTCAAAGTTCATGTGGAAATATCTAGTGTTCCTCTTAGATTTGAGTTTGTTGTATAGTTAAAGAGCAGTGTTTGTTTTCTGATATTGTACAGTTAAACAGTTTGTAGTTGTCTTGCCTCTGAGCTTGTTAAATTTGTCTCAGGAAGAGGCTGTTCCAGATGATAAATGACCTCCCAACCATTTTCGAGGTCATAACTGGAAACGCAAAGCAATCCAAGGATCAGTCTGCAATCCACAACAGTAGCAAAAGCAAATCTAGCAGTGGAAAGGTGAAGCCTCTGTTTTCTACTCTCTCTTTTAGTCTTTTTCCATCTCAGTCTTTCTATCTCTATTGGGTTCTTATTCTATGTTTACTCGTTTGTGATTTCTCATTCAGCCTCGTCATTCTGAATCTCACACTAAGGCGTTAAAGGTGTCTATACCACCAAGAGAAGAAGATGAGAGCGGAGATGAGGATGAAGATGACGAACAAGGTGCTGTCTGTGGTGCGTGTGGAGACAATTACGGAGGAGATGAGTTCTGGATATGTTGCGATGCGTGTGAGAAATGGTTCCATGGAAAGTGCGTGAAGATCACACCTGCAAAGGCTGAGAGCATCAAACATTACAAGTGCCCGACTTGCAGCACCAACAAGAAACTCAAAGCTTGAAAAGGTGATGATAATAACAGTTAGGGACTGTGAAAGAGGAAAAAAAGTGTTTTCACAGATGAACAAAAAAGACAGAGCAAGGGTTCAGATGTGAGAAGAAGAAAGCAAAAGGCTTTTGATTGTGTAGTCTTAAATGTCTTTTTTTTTTTCCTTTTTTTGGTTGATTTTGTTGTTAATGTTAAGATGCTATGACTAATTTGTCTTGTGTTTCTGAGATAATTCTGTCTTTTAAGCACTCTCTAGTCTATATCTACTAGTTTCTTCTTCCTGGTATCCCAATTTTATGATGTTGGTTGCTAAGCTAACCTTAGGAACATTACATTCAAAATGCAAAAATTCTCATCAGTCAGAGCATAAAAAGTCATTGATGCTTCTGGTTACTGTAACATGTTGTAGTCTTGGAACCATGAGAGAGAAAGAGAGAGGTTTTGACAGAAATTTTTGAATTAAAAAAAAACGTTTGTGATCTCTAAATTCAGAAGCTTCAAAGCAAGAACCAGCAAACAAATGTAATCAAAACAAGAAAGAAAGTGAAATTACCCAAGAAACCACATAATTTACAACATGGAACATTATAACCATTAAAAAAATCAAACTCAGTAGAAAAAGAGCATTTCTTTGGCTCATTCTCTGTACCAATCCGTTTGGTCAGGACTTGAAAAACTTCAAAATTTATCATCCATCACGCTCACATCTTTATCTTGTTTTGGCTCTAGAAAACACAAGAGAGAGTGTGGGTCCTAAAAAGTTTCTTGCTTTCAAACTCATCTTCCCTTCTTCCCTATCCTCTCATTTCATTCTCCTATACTACTCCTTTTTGGGTATAATTTCATAGACAGAGAGAAAAATAAATAAATAAAAAAGCGAAACTCTTTTGTCATTTTATAATTAAACAATACCACACTTCCCAAAAAGATTACGACTTTTCTTTTCTACATGACCCATCATACAAAACTCTGCATCCTCTTCCTCTTTTAACTTTATCATTTTACCATCCTTAAGGTAAAACGAGATGTTGTCAAAGCTCCCTCACCAACAACAACAACAACACCCTCTCTCCTCCTCCGCCGCCGCCTCCATGGAATCATCCGTCCGGCGTCCACGTGGCAGACCTCCAGGCTCCAAAAACAAACCCAAACCACCTGTCCTGCTCACTCAGGAGCCTTCTTCCATGATGAGCCCTTACATCCTCCAAGTCCCATCCGGAAACGACGTCGTCGAAGCCATCAACCGCTTCTGCCGCCGAAAAGGAATCGGCGTCTGCGTCCTCTCCGGCTCCGGCTCTGTCGCCAACGTCACCTTGCGTCAGCCTTCCCCGGCAGCTCCTGGCTCAACCATCACTTTCCACGGGAAGTTCGATCTCCTCTCCGTCTCCGCCGCTTTCCTCCCTCCCCCCGTCTCCAATTTCTTCACTGTCTCGCTCGCCGGACCTCAGGGACAGATCATCGGCGGATTCGTCGCCGGTCCGCTCGTTTCCGCCGGAACAGTCTACGTCGTCGCCGCCAGTTTTAACAACCCTTCGTATCACCGGTTACCGGCGGCTTCGGCGGAGTCGAAGGAAGAGGAAGGCCAATCGCCGCCGGTTTCTGGAGGCGGTGGAGAGTCTATGTACAGCTGCCACATGGGTGGCTCTGATGTTCTTTGGGCCCCCACCGCCAGAGCTCCACCGCCTTACTAACCAATGGGGTCTCTCTGCTTTTTCATCATCATCAAGAATTAATCGTTTGCCTTTTTTTCTTCTTAATCTTTGTTAGATTTTTCAAATTTGTATCAGAAATTCAGAATTAACTCACTCCTCTCATGCTCTCAAAATCTCACTCACTCTTCCGTTTCAAATTTCACAGTAATTTGATCTTCTATCCAAACAAGTGTCTTTTCAATATTGTATTCTGGAATGATTGTTCTTTTTTCTCATTATTATAACCTTATTGCATTGTTTATTGGATCTCCTGAGGCCGTTGACCTATAATTAGTTAATTACATGAGTCGCAGATTAAACTAATGTTTCATAAGACAGCTTCATGTTTTCTCCAAACTCTCTTTTATACACATGTTTTCTCCAAACTCTCTTTTAGACAGACAATTGCATATACACATGTTTGAAAGCCAAATTAACAAAAACTAGATCGAGTTCAAAGAATAGTTTGTTTCACCACCTACGGTGTTGGTAACCCAGAGAAAGATGAAGAACGCTTGCTTCATCACCACGGAACCAGCATTGCCATCATTGGATTGGTGTACACCACCTGGAGGCTGGAGAGCAGTCTGATAAGTGGTTGTTATTATCAAAGTGCATACAATCAGGACAGCTCCACGCGCTTCGCCTGAACTGCTAGACCTTAGGCGTCTCATCTTCGTGGAGTAGTACGCCCAGAAAGTGATCGGTGATTTCAAGAACTCAGACCTTGCCTTGGATTTTGGTACTGAAGGTTTTGGCAACGAAGCCGCCTCTTTACACCCGGTCTTTAGAACAACCTGCTCCAAATCCAAATCCAAATCCCCACCTACGGCTCTCTGTCCCTGGTTTCTCAAGATATCAAGAAATGTTAAACCATCACCATTTACTTCGTTCCGCTCCACCAACCTACATTCTAGTAACAGTCTAACCGCCTACACAAATTAGATCATCATATTAGGAAAGGAAACTCATATCGGAAAATAATCTTTATGTATAAAGATTCTATTAGGAATCTCCCATAGTTCAGTCGATTTATTGTCATTGAATTTTGAGATGGAGCTCATCTACTTCACATGGTAGAGCTATTATTATAGAATAAAAAAAAAAAAGAATTGAAGAAAGTAAAACATGCCTGATGATCATTCTTATAGGCTGCAAGGTGCAAAGCCGTGTTTTTGGTAAGATCTATTTTGTTCAGAAAACCATGCTCGATAGCGTGAGCGTTTCTTTGGCTCATTTTCTGGATCCATCCGGTGAGGACTTGGAGAACTTCAAATCTATCGTTCATCACAGCAAGATGCAGAGCATTTTGGCCATTCACGCTTCTATCTTGGATACATTCAGGGGATGCAAGGAGGCACTCTGCCACTAGATCTGTGTTTCCTCTTAACACTAGGAAAAGGAACGGTGTTATACCATTTCTCTCTTTAACGCGAGCAAGGCCGTCATCAAGCCAGAGCATCCAGAAGATAAAGTCATGTTGATTCTTGTCCACAGCGAGATGCAATGGACTGTGCCCGCTTGTGTTGAGCTTTTTAGCAAAAGAGGGCTTAAGATTCTGCATCTCCATGGCAAATTGTAGGTTCCCGGAAGCTGCAGCAACGTGGAGGGGAGTGTTGAAAAATGGCACAGCATCGATGTTCTCAAGTATGAATGGATTCTCATCAATAAGAGCATACAGCTCATCAATGCTTCCAGATTCAGCAGCTTGTTGAAGTCTTGGATCCATAGAAAGAAAAAAAATTAGGCGGAAAGTCAGAAATCAAGACAGTTTTAAGATAGAACTCTGAAAAAAATAACAAATTTGAGCGAGGAAACTTTAGGAGCAAACAAGAACAAGTTTTATTTCTTTCTTTTGGGATGGGAAATTTTATTTTCTGCAAATGTTGGTTTCTATTGTGGCCTTGTTACCTACAATTCAGATTATATACACTCTTACAACAAAGGAAAGTGTCGACCTTCGGAGCAAAAACCAGTTTGGACTAAAAATAAAAATAAATATATTAAGTTTGGTGTTTTACCAGGAAGATTCGAAGCAAGAACCATTGAACGTTCTTTTCATGGAAGACTTTTCTTTCTGTATTTCATATTTGCCCATCTATGTCAAATGGACTATAATAATCTTTATTGTAAAAGAGTATGATTTATCTATGATATTTGCCCATCTAGTAGACGTTTTAAGGACAAAGGTTTAAACTTTTATACTGAATTAAAAATAGATAAAACTCACGAAAGAAAGGCATTAGAAAGGGTGCATCCATTGGCATTTCTAAATTAATCTCTTTGCTCACGACCTCATACCAACAAATCATCCATACAAGCATAGTGATCTACTGAAGGATTTCTTATTGATTCGAATATTCTCTGGCCTTCTTCAAGTAATCCTGCACGTTTGCAAGCCGTCAACACAGTAGCGTAAGTCACATGGTCTGGCTCAATGCCTTCTCCTTTCATCTTCGATAATAGATTCAGTGTTGCAACCCCATCTCCATTAGCTGCAAAAGCTGAGAATAATGTGTTATAAGAGACAACATCTCTTTCCTTCATTTCATCAAACACTCGTTTCGCTTCCCTCAGGTTTCCACACCTTACATACATAAAGATCAAACAGCTGTATCCCGAAGCATTAAGCTTGATCTGGCTCTTGACAATGTAACTTACAACCCAATCACCCCATTCAAGATCACCCATGTATCCACATGCTGAGAGAGCACTAATCATTGTTACTTCATCCGGTTCTGCTTCTCCAGAATCAATCATCTCTTCAAGAAACTCAATAGCTGTTTCAGGTTCTCCGTTATGAACAAACCCGGATATCATCGTGTTCCAAGAAACAACGTTCCGCTCAGGCATTGTATAAAAAAGCTGCCTCGCTAAATACATATCACCAACTCTACTATACCCTGAAATCATTGCGTTCCAAGAAACAAGACTCCTCTGCGTACCTAACTCGTTGAAAATCCTCCTCGCGGATGGGATGTCTCTGCACTTGGCATGCATGTCAAGCAACGCCGTCTTCACAAAGCAATTCAAACGGACTCTCTGATCATCAATAACTCTCACTAGCGTATGAGCGAGGGAAAGATCACCACGGGAAGAACAAGCGGAGATAACAGTGACCCAGGTGGTCTCATTTGGCCTTACTCCAACTCTTATCATATCGCTAAACAACCTCAGAGCTTCCTCTGTAAACCCGTTCTTCGCGTAACCTGAAAGCATAGCGTTCCAAGAAACAATGCTCTTCTCCGGCATCAGATCAAAACACCTCCTTGCATTCTCCAAATCTTTAATCTTCGCAAAACCAGTAATCATAACCGTCCAAGAAACCACGTCAGTTTTCTCCTGCGGCATTGTATCAAACAGCTTGCAAGCTTCCTCCTTGTTTCCCCATTTCCAATACCCAGAAATCATCACATTCCAATCAGAACAAATTCTCTGAGTAATTTGATCGAACACTTTGCGTGCGCTCTCCACTGACTCATGCTTCGCGTACATATCCATCATCACGTTCCGTACATACGGGTCCTTAACAAATCCTAATTTCTCTACAAGAGCGTGAAACAACACACTGAACTTTCCAGCCGATTTGATCACCACAGGGAGAGAAAAAGCGTCAGGCATGATCCCGCAACGCGACCTTTGTTCGTAGAGACGAAGAGCATCGTTCCCCAATTCCATCTGCGAAAAGTATCTAAACATCGAATTGACGAGGAAGACATTGGGGAATGTCACTGAACTGAAGACGAGCCGCGCGTAGACAGGCGGCGCGCGGAGGCGCGTGCAGGAGGTGATGAGACGCGAAGCCCAGTAGCTTTGTCGATGGAGGGAGTTGAAGACGACGAGCTGAGCGTGGATTTGGTTTAACTGAGAGAGTGTTAGAGCTTTTGAAGCTATGCCGGCAAGAGATGCAGTGATCTCTCGAGACATATATAGCGTTCTCTCAAGTCTCGTGTCTCGCGCGCTTGAAGATTTTTCAAAAACAAATAATGTTTAAGCTATATATTAGTGAATTAAGTTGGGTTTTGAAAGTTGTTTAGGCCCATTTACTGGATAATAGGCCCAATCTTTTATATTTTTGGAAGTTGTTGTTCTTCATCATTTTGGTAAAAAACGGAAGTAAACGTTGTTTGTAATATGTTGTTAGTTATGCAAGTTCTTCATTTTTGTAACTATTTCTGTAAATCTAAGTATCTCTAAGTAAACAGTTGGACCCTCCTCCTTTTGATTACTTGCTGTGATCTATCGGACGACATTAATCTGTCGATTGTCTTAATTCCTTCTTGGGTATTGAATAAGGTTGTCTACACTACATGTTATATTATACGAAATAAGATAAGGACAACGTTTGTACTAATTAGTTTTGAAGACCAGTAAACTAATTAGAGGGCCATGAGGAAAAGTCAAAACAGACAAGTTTGTGGCATGTGCATTATTTTCGCCGTTAATTTGTTTTTGCATGTATGAATGCTGACTATATGATGCATTATTAAAAAAACACAAACTATAAGCAGCCAAGAGCTTGTTCTTATGCATCTACAATACATATTTGTGTCTATGTTAACGTGATCACAGAGGATAATATCATCATTTGTTCGACACTTCAAACGGACAAAACAATAAAACAGCTAAGAGGTGAGATAATAATTAGCAATATTTGTAGATCAGAAAAGACCACGTTGTCAAGAACAAAAAATTGTATGTCTATGTGGTTTTACGATCAGACTGAAATGATTTATGTTTCGTATAATCACAACATTTGTAATATAAAATGAATAATTGGTCTCACATTGTAAATGTCAGAAATCTGTAATCGTTGTTGACAAATTGAGATAACATTTGTTGAAGAGAAAAGACCACGTTGCAATGCAAGAACGGTAAAATTAACTAATAATATTGGCCTTAGGTACTAGTGTTATATTCTTTTCGATCTAAAGAAACTACGACACTACATAAAAATGCTTTTTATCGTCTTAATGTTGGTATTTTGTACCTTTTTCCTTGTTAAATTTTCTTTTTGTTATCACGATTTGACAAAAATAAAAGTCTAAGCACACAATTTTTTTAATAAATGTGATATCTCAAGGATTTAAAACAAAAAATATATACAAGGAATATGTGATGTTTTAAGGGAAAAGAAAACATATAGAAGGAAAGTTTCATTATCTCAGAATCAAACAAAAAATTAAAAGAAAAAAAAAAGATAAAAGAAATTAAGATTTTATTTACTATGTAAGGTTTCAGTAGATCATGCAAGTTTATGTACAAATAAACAAAAAATAGCAATAATATGGATGTACATATAATGGTGCAGAAGTCAACAAAACAGAAGAAAGACAGAGAAGAGGCGTGAATGGAGTGAGGAAGGGATCTGAGTCTGACAAGAGCCCCCAAGATAAGGAGAATCCCGAGCGTCACCGCTCCTTCCGACCAAGTTTTCACTTTTTCACATTTCTTTTCGTGTCCTGAATTAATTTTTCTCAAATTATAAATGTTTTTTTCTTTTGGAAAAAAAAAAGTAAATCATCATCATCATCACCGTGATTTTTTGAATTTATTAACAATCTCTATCTCCATCTCTCTCATCCTCGCTTTCGCTCTCATAGGCCATAGCTTCAGTTTCTCCCAGGAGAGTTTCCTCGTCTTCTTTCAAATTTTCAGTAATACCAGCAAAATTCCCGGCGTAATAACTTCGCTACTCCGGCGGAGAAGAAAAGACACTAGCAGGAGTGACTTCGATTTTCTCGTCATTTTGGGGATTTCGATCGAAATGCGACTGTAAACTTGAGGTCAAAGTGGAGGAAGAAGTCGGAAGAGTCGTCGGGAAATAGAAATGTCGGGTCTAAGGATATCGGATCCGAGCAAATTGCATCTGAAGAGGGAGCTTACTCAAATCAGGAAAGTTGCCAAGGGTTTACGCGATCCGGGAACCACTTCCTCTTGGAAATCCCCTCTCACTTCATCGAGATCCGTCGCGGAGACGGTGGAGCCTCCGCCGAGCAAGGCCGCCGTCGAGATTCTCAGTAAAAACCAGCTGGATTCACCGCAGATCCCGAATAGAGCGGAGAGTGGTCGGGGCTTCGGGAACGGGAAGGAGAAGGAGAAGAAAGTGTTCTTATGCAATTGGAAGACTCAGAAAACCTCAAGCGAGAAGAGTGAAGGTAAAGACGGAACTTCGTGGATCCAAAGTAGTGTCAACGACGATGACGACGACGACGATGATGTGAGCGATGCAAGGAACGGCGGAGAAATCCGATCTGCTTCGATGAAGTTCAGATGCAGAGACGCGGCGAATCTAGCGTCGTCGCCGGGATTGTCGAAGACCAGAAAGAGGAATTTTAGGAAGAAGAAGAAGAGTAAGCGATTGGAGTTCTTATCTCGGTATCATCAACCAATCCTCGCCGAGCTATCTGACGAAACGGAGGAGAAGATCACTAAAGTGACATCTCCTTTGCTTTTAAAGCTCAAGAACAACAACTGGTCACGCTCTTGCTCTTCCAAGCTCTTGAGAGCTACAAGCAAGAGAGAGGACTCTTCTCATACTTGTAACAGCACGCCTGCATTGTCGACTAGCTCGTACAACATGTACGCTATTCGTAATCCCAGCACCGTTGGATCTTGGGATAATGATGGTGATGATGATGATGATGATGATAACATGGAGTTTACAGGGAGGCAAGGTTGTGGGATT
The DNA here is from genome assembly GCA_902728155.2 of Microthlaspi erraticum. NCBI lineage: Eukaryota > Viridiplantae > Streptophyta > Magnoliopsida > Brassicales > Brassicaceae > Microthlaspi > Microthlaspi erraticum. The sequence continues at coordinate 24,483 of CACVBM020001178.1, forward strand.
CCTTTTTACCGGACGAAAAGGAACATGAAACATAGAGGAGGATGTAGAAGCTGTTGCTCGCCTTCGTTTTCGGATACTCTTAGGAAGACTGGGAGTAGCATCTTATGCGGTGGGAGTCAATCTGTGTATCGGAGACATAGGCATTCCTCTGAGAGATACCATAAACAGAAACTTGCTTCAAGAAGTGCGTTAGGTGTTTTACCTCTGCTTAAGTATGGAGGAGGGTCATCTATAGGGATTGAGAGTAGTGATGATGATCTTTCAACTGATTTTGGTGAGATTGATTTAGAGGCTCGAAGTAGATTAGATGGGAGGAGATGGTCTACTAGTTGTAGGAGTCAGAGTGGTTTAGGAGAAGAGGAAGAGGAGGAGGAAGAAGAAGGAAGTACACCGGAGAATATGCAGAGTTTGAGCAAAAAGTACAAGCCAATGTTCTTTGATGAAGTGATTGGGCAGAGTATAGTTGTTCAGTCGCTAATGAACGCTGTGAAAAAGGGGAAAATTGCTCATGTTTATCTTTTTCAAGGTCCTAGAGGAACAGGGAAGACATCTGCAGCGAGGATTTTCTCGGCTGCTTTGAATTGTGAGGTGGCGACTGAAGAAATGAAACCTTGCGGGTATTGCAAAGAGTGCAGTGATTTCATGCTGGGGAAGAGTAGAGATTTGTTGGAACTTGATGCTTCTAAGAAGAACGGAGCTGAGAAAGTTAAGTACCTTTTGAGAAAACTGTTGGCGTTAGCTCCACAGAGTTCGCCGAGATTCAAGGTTTTTGTGATAGATGAGTGTCATTTGTTACCGTCTAGGACATGGCTATCTTTGCTCAAGTTTCTTGAGAACCCTCTGCAGAAAGTCGTCTTCATATGTGTGACGACTGATCTTGGCAATGTTCCTCGGACTGTTCAGTCAAGGTGCCAGAAGTATCTGTTCAACAAACTCAGAGACGGTGACATTGTTTCGAGACTAAAGAAAATTGCTTCAGATGAAAATCTCGATGTGGAACCGCAGGCGTTGAATTTGATTGCTTTGAATGCTGATGGCTCGCTTAGAGATGCTGAGACCATGTTGGATCAGCTGAGTTTGATGGGAAAACGAATCACTGTTGATCTTGTAAATGAGCTAGTAAGTTCTTGTGTTTGTTCTATGGTTTGCATTGGATAACATTAGACCAAATCGGTAATGTAAATGTGAATATACAGGTGGGTGTTGTTTCAGATGAGAAGTTGCTTGAGCTCTTGGAACTAGCGTTGTCTTCAGACACGGCGGAGACCGTGAAGAGAGCTAGAGAGTTACTTGACTTAGGAGCTGACCCAATAGCCATGATGTCTCAGCTGGCAAGTCTTATCATGGACATCATTGCTGGAGCATACAAGGCCTTGGACGAAAAATACAGCGACGCCTTCCTTCATGGACGGAACTGTGAGTTTTTTTAGTTCTAATAATCTTGAATTCAAGTGCACAGATCTCTTTTTTAGCTTCTCTTGCTCTAAGAATGGTTTTTATACAAATTTTAGTGAGTGAAGCGGATATGGAGAGGCTAAAGCATGCTTTGAAGATTCTTTCTGAGGCAGAGAAGCAGCTTAGAGTTAGTACTGATCGTTCAACATGGTTCATAGCTACTTTGCTACAGCTTGGTTTGATGTCTTCTCCCGGAACCACACATACCGGTAGCAGTAGAAGGCAAAGCTCTAGAGCAACTGAAGAAAACCTGTCAAGCGTTTCAAGAGAAGTGATTGCTTATAAACAGAGATCAGGCCTTCAATGTAGTAACTCACCATCCCCAACTTCCACGAGAAAAGGCGGAAATATTGTTCGTGAAGTGAAATCGTCCTCCTCGTCCAGCGAAGTCTTAGAGAATGGCGCTTCCGTTTCCTCGCGTGATGATACAGCTGCAAGCACCATGACGCTTACTTGCAAGAATTCAGAGAAACTATATGATATATGGACAAAGTGTATAGATAGGTGCCACTCAAAGACATTGAAGCAGCTGCTCTATTCTCATGGGAAGCTATTATCCATCAGTGAAGTTGAAGGTGAGCCTGAAACTTCTAAATTTGAAGGAATTTTCCAAGCAATTGATTTACTAATATCTTCTCTGTTTGCAGGTATTCTAATTGCTTATATTGCATTTGGAGAAAAAGAGATCAAACTGAGAGCTGAGAGGTTTTTAAGCAGTATCACAAACTCGATTGAAATGGTGCTGCGGCGAAACGTAGAGGTCAGGATAATCCTCTTGTCTGAAAATGAGTTCCTGAACTCCAGTCAGACCAGACAAACAGCAGCAGCAGCAGCAGCAGTAGTGACAAGTAGTTCAGATACTGAAAGTGGGCATGAGATTCCAATGAGTAGGATACAATCGATCATCCAAGAACAGAGATTAGAAGCCGAGTGGTTACAGAGGACTCCTGGTTCACAGGGCCGGTTAAAACCCGAAAGGAATCAAGTTTTGCCTCAAGAAGACATTAATCATCATCATCATCACCAACCCAACATTGGTTCTGCTGTTTCTGCTGGACTAAACAATGGAGTTAAAGTTATGAAGATTTGTGAAATGGGTGAGTTTCAGGAGATTCAGAGTGGTAAAAGAATGGAGCATTGTCCTGTTTCACCGAGTTTGCTCCATGGTAGTAACTTGACAAACAACAAAGACAATTTGTAAGTAATCTTTTGATTTAATGAAATGAAAAAACAGAATCAGATCTTCATGACAAACTAATGTTTGGTTTGGTTTGGTTTTGTGTAGAGAATATGAATCAGGAACTGGGAGAGGAGTTTGCAGTCTGCTTTTCTGTTGGAACACACAAAAGTCTCCAAGAAGAAGCAAGGTGAGTTTAGCTCATCGAGGAAATGTTAATTTTAATGGTGAAATGAAACAAAACGCAAAATCTAATTCTCTTTTCATTTTTTTTGACGTTTTTGATTACTTGTTTATAGATCAAAGGGACTTCTGTGCGATCACGAAGAAGTCGAAAGAGAAGATTTTCGTTGTTCAGTGGATGTGCTAAACCAAGGAAGTAAGAAAGTTACAGTAGAAGACGAAAAGAAGTGCCAAGAACTCTTCTCATTGTCTCAAGGTCATTGTTCAGAAAAGTCACCATAGTCTGATTCGTTCGTTTTACTGTATTATATTAATTACTTATAAATGAAGAAAATCGGATTGTTATTTTCGTTTTCTATCTTTGTTTTTGTTTGATTTAGAACGAATAAAACTTGCGGATTATAATTCTGACTTCGTTCGGTTTAAGATCCGACATTGTTCGGCTTTTTTTTTTGTAACATCTGATTCTGTTAAATAGTGTTAGGTGGATACAAATAGTTTAAACACCATATAGGTGGAACCGAAAACAAAATTTACAAGAATAATTCGCTTCATAAACATACTTTTGATAATACATCAGCTGCTTGATTTTTGTTGCGATTGACATGTTCAAGTGAACAGAGAGGAAGTTTATCATCTATTTATGGGACCCTCTATTTATTCCCTGGTGCGAAATAAAAAAGCCTAATAGATATAGATAAAGCCCATACATTGAAGAAGCCCAATAGCCCATGATTCGAAATAAGAGAGAAGAGTATTGTTAAAATTCGTAACTGACGCAAAAGATAAATCGAATTTACCGGAGAAAATGGCGAAGCCTTTGGGAACTACCGGCGAGTTTTTCCGGCGAAGAGATGAGTAGAGGAAGCATCCGATGCTTTCGAACCAAATGAGACATGCTCTTCCTGGGCTTGGCATCGGCGTTGCCGCCTTCTGCGTCTACCTCGTCGGTGAGCAGATCTACAGCAAAGCTTCGCTCCCTTCCAAATCATCTCACCAACACCAGAATCAGCCTGCTCCGTCTCACTGAAGAGCATCGATCTTCTTCAAAAATCAGGTAAAAAATCGTTGATTAATGATTCATCATGTGGACTAATTCTTCGTTTGATCGGAAATGTCTAGGCTTAGTTTGAATTAGACTATCAAATTGATCTTTGCGATTGGTCAGCTTAATATTTCTTACCAAAACATGACTTTTCTGCTATGTTTGTTGAATTTTGAAGAGAAGCCAAAAAAATAAAAATGATTTCATTTGTTGTTTTGCTTAACTCGTTTGAATCTAGAAACATTGTGATATGTGTTTGCAAAGTGATCCTATTTTGTTTTCCATTGGCTGTCTCTAATATTTGGCATTAGTTAACACCAGCTTAAGTTAACGATTCTGTCTTCAATCTGATCAAACATTGTTGAAAGATTTATCATCTCTCGTAGTTGGTTTAAGCAATTTTAATTCCTGAAGGAAGTTCTTTAGATCAAATTTTAGTGCTCCCTTGTTATTTTGCTTTTATTGCAGAATTTATGTTAGCTTATTATAAGCAAGGCTGAAGGAAAAATTAGGAGTTAGGTTGAGTAGACAATCATAACAATTTCAAAATTTAACTGAAAACTTAAATTTTGGTGGTAAGAGCATAGGCAACTGTTGGTGTTTTGGTGTGTTAAATGCGATGTGTTGTAAAGTGTCGTTTTGTATCAGATCTCTTTACACTAAACAGTTGTTGTCTGATTGCAGATGGTCGAAACTGTGTGGCACAAGATGAAGACAAGGCTTCTTCTCGGCGACTAGATTTCTTGGATTGTCTTAATAAACTGTTTGTATTTGACAAAAACAAAAATTTGATTTTCTCTGTTGAGTTTTTAAACTTGTTGGCTCAAAGGTTCTCTTGTTTCCCACAACCTTTGTCTTTTCTTCTAAGTTCTAACCAGACATTGAAGATTGCCTTTTCTTCTTTGATTCCATCTTCGTAAATCTTAAGTAGATCTAAAACTGCGTCGTTTAGAGACAGTCTTGTGTTGGTGTGGTTTTCAAAATGGGCCTGCACGAAAAGTATAGGCCATGTATGGTTATTGGTTAGCAACTTAGCATTGTTATTTTATGTTTCGAGTACTGTTTCGTATGATTATGTACTCTATCATGTTGTAAATAAAAAAAATCCAAGTAAGGTGAGTGATGGATATGTCGTGGCAGTGATGGATATGTCTTCGATTATTATATAGTGTTGATTCAGCTTTATCCTTTAGTTTAGAAAATTATATATATAAGGTACGAGTTTGTATTTTCTTACACGCTACGTCCATTTCATCTGCCATATAACTGTACCTTGAGAATATTTATTTTCCAACACAAAAAAGTGAATCAAACATATAAATAATAATATATGAATGAGGAGAATTCAGATGTCAGTAAACTGATTGCACGTAAAATCCATAATAGTGTTAAAAAAATCCAGAACTCGTGCATTTGCTTTGTTGGAAAGTTTGTCGCGATAGTAAGGGAAAATGATTTTCTTTTAAGAAAAACATTAGCCAGCAACAATTCTCAGAATGTTTTTCTTTTTTTTTATATGTAAATTTGTCCTATTGTTGTGTATTGATTTCGTGTTGTGCTCTTTTGATGTTTTCAAAATGAAACAAAGGATAAAATAAATCATAAATAACAACAAAATAGTATAAGTAAATACTGTTGTCTTTATCAAGAAAAATAACCAGTATTCCTCAACTATATACGTGATACACCATGAACACAAACCATTTTTCAAAAATAATTTACAGAATATGGGCTATGGGCTGGTCCATGAATTGGTCCCCAGTTCGTCTGTTACACCGTTTATAGTATACATAATTAAATGTGTGTATCATACCAAAATAAATATAAAAAAAATAATTAAATGTGTGCGCTTATAAATTTGTATATGTATTAATAACATACTATAAGATGTGCACTGTATACATATGTCAAAAAATATATGAATATTTGTATCTGTATGTATTGGTGACCATGAAGTTAAGGCATATTTATTCTAGCTTTTTTCTGGCTTCCACGTATTTCACTCTAGATTCGAAGCAAGGTTGCTTAATTTAAAACGATAGGATGGTTACAAATTTGACATATTTATCTTATTGGAGAAGTTTTGTAATCAAATTCAGAGGTCGACTGGGGAATATTTTATTATAAAAGTGAATAATCATATGAATTATCGTGATACATAGACAAAAATGGATCAAATGTGTTATTTCCTAAACTTTGAGATTAATCGAAATGGTGTGTGAGTAAAGCAAGGACAGTAACACATGCAAAAAATGTGGAAGACTATGAATAAAATGTGAAATTTAAGATTCATTTTTTTTTCTTGTTGCTTTCAAGTTAAATGCTTGTTGCGGTATGTATAATGATGAAACTTACAAAGAACAAAATTGCAGAGCCATATAGATGAACTATGATCAATAGCATATAATAAACAAAATCCTATTTTACAAAGAATGATGATAAATACGTAGAGATATATGGGTGGGCTTATCTTTTTTCTTCGTTTTATATGCAATGAGCGTATAAAAGCTTATAGTTAGAAACTAAGAGATATAATCAATGCCTTTTTAATCTAATAGAGATATGGCTGATTAATGATGTTGCTATCATAATTTTATTCTAACCAACCCCAAAATGAATTCATCATTTCTTGTCAAGGGTGATTGTGACTTGAATATTTTGATTAATAAAGCATAAAATGATTGAAAACCTTAATTATACATACAAGAACTTATAACAAATTTATTTGAATTTCCGTGATAAAGATTGTTAGAAGAAAGTTGGCATCTTAAAAGAAGTTATTATTATTTTTGAAGGATGCAAGCTTTGGTTGACCAAAAATTGATGGTTCCATCTTAAAAAAGAAATAAACGGATTGCCTTTGCACGCTTGTCACTTAAAAAATAACAGGATTACGATTTAGATTTATATTATAACTTACTATTAAGTTTTAACATATAGAAAAGGGTTTGAATTCCACTTGAACCGGAATAAATCTTTAAAGGCCTGTACATACAATTAAAACAAAATTGATAAATAGAAAGAAAAAAAAAACAAATAAGCAGCGATAAATATAGAACATAGAAATATATACCAAAATTAAAGAGTCCATAATCTAAAAGTAGAACGAGTAAATACGAACATCTTGAAATTTGTGAACAATTTTGGACCATCGACCTAACGTCATTTATTCTTGTGGACCCTTTTTATTTTGTTACTTGAATAAATACACTAGAAATATGAAATATACTTTAGCCAAAAAAATAAATATTTGTGAAAAATACATGAAAACATTTTTGCTTTTTTCCAATATATAGTGTAAATTGTCCCAAGTTTTTGGTCAGATAAATATGGAGTTACTATTCGAAACAAACATTAGCTACTCATTATCTACACACACTAAAGAAAGAGAGAAAAAAAAAAGATAAAGGGGTTAAAGAATTTACCTGAAGAAGAGACACCAAAATTAAAACTAGAGACAAAAAAAAAGATAAAGAATCTCAAATTTGTGATCTGATGTAGTAAAGAATAAAGACCATGGGGTTATATAAAGAACAAAGTGATTCATGCCATTATATAAAAAAATACATAAGTTCAAAAAATGGGTTCACTAAACCCATGTAATCTCAAATTGTATTACATGATTACTACTGCTAAGAGCAGTAAGTCTGGAATGTTAAGCAAGATTCTCCATTTCACCACGACTTCCTATTTTTAGTCAAACGAACACTTAACTTTCGCTCTTTTGCCCGTGCTTCCTGTTTTACAATACTAAAATCATGAGGGTATATAACTATAATTACAGTAGTAGTAAATACAATGCACGTGTTTGCTTTTTATATGGCTACTGCAATTCAATCTAAATATATATGGTGAACTTACTTCTATTTGTTTCAGTGGTGGACATATGGTACAAACGACTACAGAAATATATCTACAAACTACGAGAAACACTAATATCTCGTTTCTGATTTGAATCAAGTAGTTTACAAGGGTCCGATATGTGAAGTGTGTGGATTTGAATAGTTTATCATAGTCTTGAATTTCGTGTGACGCATCATATATCGTCTATTTTGATAAAATGTACTTTACGTATATATTTAGAGAAATTTTATCTTTACTGATAATTAAATCGAAGTTTGAAATCTTGCTTGGGGAAAGTTTTTTTGTTCCAAAGGAAAACGTATGGATGTCGGCTCGAGACTTACCTATGAAAAAACAATCAAATGTAATATACGATCCTAATTTACAAAAACAAAAAGTTAAATTTCATATTTTAAGAGAAATTGTATTAGTTCGGGGTGTTATATACTTGTGTATTTTATACAGAGAATACACTTTCATAATAACTACGCGAAATATTGTAGGGCCATAAACTTAATAGTAACTTCTGGTTAATTATATAACTCACATGCATGACATGACAACCTCGAGAGTCGAAAGTAAGAGAGTCCAATTTAAATTTTCAACGATGAATTATCTTTATTCCTTCGCAAAAAAGAAGAAGAAGAAGAAGAATATGTGATTTTGGGTCTCTAAATATAAAGTGTAAGTTAATAACCACAAAATTATAGTTACTCGAATACTGAATTTTCCTGACAAAATGAACAACTACGAAGTTTTGGATCCTAATATAATAGTACTATAATTTATTCTCACACTTACGCATTAAGCTGACTGTTTTCAACTTTCACTTCCTATCACATTTTATTTTATTTGTTAGTTATTAGTTTAAAATGTATTTTTAATCAGCATCGATTATTTTTTTAAATTTAACCTATTTGATTTACTATTACTTTTATGCTTGTCTCACTGCTTCAGTACTCTCCCCACCACTCTCTGACACATTTTATCTCTCTAATTTTTTGTAAATTTGGGGTCTAAATGGTAACCGCTGAATGTTGCTGAATGCGGAATCCAGCGGAATTAAATTGGAATTGTTGCAGAATCTGGCTGATTAATTAGTAATATGAATGGTAACAGCTGAATGTTGCTGAATGCGGAATGTTGTTGAATGAAGAATAAATATTTAACAAATTATTTGTATAACAAATAACAAAAAATTCACCAAATTAAGTTAAAAAAATAAATATAAAACATATAGTGATAAAATAACTAAATAATAATTAAATCAATTAAATAATTTAAAATATATATGATTTAGAAATCATGATTATAAATAATTTTTGTAACATCAAATGAATTTTAAAACTTATTATTATGAAATATCTAAATAATAGAATAATAAAAAAATTATTTAAAACTTTTAAAATTTAGGAATTTGGATCGATAATAATTTATTAATCAAAAGTTAAAACAAAAATAAAAATAATCATTTAGAAAGATTTTTTTTTATATTATCAATTTTATTAATAAAAATCATCTTTTAATTTTCACATAGTACCACATGTTGTTTTTTGTTCTTCTTACATGAATTTTATTGTTATAATTTAAAAATTTATATCAAATTAAATATATATTATAGTGAAATAATTTTATTTTTCAGTGGTATTCGAGAGTTCCCCAATTATGAAGAAAATATATATTTATGAAATAGCTAAATAATAGTTATATCAAAATATTTTAATTTAAGAATTTTTTATTCACAATAATTTATTAAACATCAAAATTTAACTCATTTAAATTTAAAACATACATTTTTTATATTAACAATTCATTAATGAAAAGCATCCCATATTTGTTGTTTTATTCCTTCTCGTATTGTTTGCATATAGACACCATCTGTTGTTTCCTCTTGTTCTTGCAAAAAAATTACTTCTTCGCCTTCTCCACCTTCTTCGCCTTCTTCACCTTCTCCATTACTATTAAACTGTTCTCGTGGTATTGCGTCAATATACGCATCATCAAAATCAAAATCTTGAATTTGAGAAAGACGAATGAAGTTATGCAATCCAGCTGTGCTTATGATAATATTGTTTTGAATTTCGACCCCATATCTGGGAAACTCTGATAAAATCCTCCATTTTTTCTTCCAAACTCCAAATGTTCGTTCAATCACTGAGCGGAGTGAAGAATGCCACCGATTAAACAACTCTTCTTCACCTCTCGGTGGGGAGCCAACTTGAAAATGTGGCAAATGATACCTATGACCTCTAAATGGAGCTAAATATCCTCTTGTATTAGCGTAACCGGAATCTACGAGATAATACTTGGATGGCGGAGGAATTGGAAAAGTTGAATCACGCTCCATTGCATAAGACAAAACTCTAGCGTCATGTACGGATCCAGGACATCCTACAAATATGTAAGTGAATAACATATCATAGTTGCATATCGCCAAAACATTAATGCTTGTTTGTGAATGCCTGTTATAAAATCGAGCTGCCTCGCCACCAGCTACCATAACCGTACAATGAGTGCCATCCATTGCTCCAATAAAACCATTAAAATAAGGCCAATATTGAGTATTATCTCGTAAACCTCGAGGTACTTGTCGGAGCTGCTCAGGAGACTGCTTCTTAAGTAATCTACCAGATAGTTTTCTGCATGCTTTAAGACATTCTTGAAATTTGCGTCCAACTGTTTCTTGTGCGCGTCCAAATAAGAGCCCAACCGAGTGTTGTGTCATGTTATGACCACATATAACAAGAAACATTGCCACTGTTTCTTCTACCGATATGTTTTTTGTGTTTCTCACTCCAAAATCTGTGTGCAATGTCTCACATAGACGTGTAAAGACCTCTATACGCATCCTCAAAAGATGTAAGCAATCTCTTGGATAGTTATAAATTCTTGTTTTTATGTTGCTCCATCCTAAACCCCATTCAGCTCCCATTGGTTGTCGATTATAATACATTTTGTAGTAATCTATCACAGGCCTGAAGAGTGCTTCCATGACATCCATGTGCTCCAGAAAAATAAGTTCAAGTAGCTCATCGTCCGTGAGGTTATGTAATCCACGTGAATATAACTCGATAATGCGAGAAACCTGAAGATAAATAATAATTCATTAATTAACACTTAAAACATCAAGAAACTAGTATCAGCTGAATAAAAAATTATATTTAATACATATTAAACATTTTTAAAATTAAAAGACTATTTTAACTAGTTGTCTCCATCATTATCATTGTTTCCAATTGTGCGATTGAAATCAGACAAATTAAAACGATCAAGTAACTCGGATGCAGACGCAGGTCTATATGCAAAACCTTCATCAGAGCTAACTCTTGGATTTGAGGACTCATCAAACTGTGGGTTAGAGTTTGGAACTTGAAATCCTTGTCTTCTTCTGAATTGGTTCGGTGAACCGGAACTTACAAATTGTGAAAACCCTCCCAAATTTGAAGTACCATCACCACCAAAATTTGAAGTTCCTCCGATGTTGAAATTTCCAGCATTATTGAATTGTGAAAACCCTCCTACGCCAGGAGAACCAGATCCACTACCAAATGATCCTCTACTACTTGGCCCGCTAGAACCACTAAGCTGACGTTTCCATGGACTACCCCGAAAAGTGCCACTTCGATCATAACCTGTCACCCCTTCGAGAAAACGAATTCTCTCTTCATTATTTTTTAGCAGCACAAACCTCTTTTGCTCGAACGGGTCTCTTAAAATCTCCGATGATGCCCACCAAAAATCTGTAAATTTTTCTATGCCTTGTAATTCATTTAGTTGCAACCATGATTCACGCTCATAATCTTCATTCGCTTGGCTACGTGCATTGAGCATCTGGATTGGAGTTTGCATAGTTGCAAGATATGACTCAATATTTGTTAGATGTGTGTCCATAACAGCTCTTCTTCGTGGAATTTGTGTTGTCTGTCGGCTGGATTGGTTTCGTCCTCTATTAGTAGTTCTACCACCTCTGTTACCATGTTGCCTAGATCGTCGGTTATGTGTAGGTATCTCAATCGGCACTGATGAGTGATTTTCCATTGGTTGTTGTGGTTGCGATTCCGGTACACCATAAGTGAAGCCTTCTTCATTATTATCATCATCATCTTCTCCGGACTCTTGTTCTTCTTCATCATTATCGCTTTCAACTATTTCATCTATTTGGCTTGCTGAAACCATATAGTCATTCACAACACAATGAGGACCAAACACTTTGTGCATCAAGTCTATGCATGGCAGAGGATTTTTTTTTAATCTTGATGCTCCTTCCGTATCCTACATTCAATAAAATTTTTAATATTTTTCAAACAATGATTTAAATTTAAGTTAATTTAAATACAATAAATAGGAAAATTAATAATTATACCTTTTTTCTATCTTCCCACCATTTTTCATCCATGGTTATTTTTCCGGTTTCTCGTTCAATGTTTGTACCAGTACGAACAACAAGTCTTTGATACACCGTGTACAATTTTTTTAAATCGTCATGTTTTTGTTTACACTTCTCCCAATCAATTGTATAGCCTGTCTGTTCACGGAACTTCCTGACTATATTATTTTTACCATCTCTATATGGTAAAGTCGAGACATAGTTTATTTTTTGTAGTTCTTCATCTAGTAATTCAATAAATAAGCAATTCATTCTTGGCAACCATCTAGAAAAAGTCTACAATTATAAATAACAGAAATTGTTAAATTAATTCCTTGTAAGTAAATATGAAAACTAAATCAAATTATATTTATACCGTATTGTTTTGGTTTGACGGTCCACTACCAGCATTTCCTGCACCGCTCATTTTCAATTCTGATAAATAAACAAATATTAAAAGTAAAAACGTTAGTTCAGAAATTTGATTTATAATATATCTAAATGTGAAAATGGTAAATTCACATGTTTTTATTATATTGTAAAAATATATGATGAACCTTATTAAATCAAAATAAAATCTATTTAAACAAAACAATAATATTTTATCATAGTCAAAGCATTTAAGCATAAATAAATAAGTGATTTGGTTTAATATTCTACAGATTATATATAATATAAAAGTAACTTATGTTTTCAAAATTTTAAAACCTAGTGTTTTAGTAATATTAAGAACAAATATATAATCATTAATCTTTGAGATTTGCGATTTTTCATGATAAGATATATATGTATAAAACTTTTAATATAAAAAAAACTAAAAGGATGCTATTTGTCTAAATTCTTTAATTTTTTGTAGTATTTATAAAAATTTCTTCTGAATAAAATTTTGTTTCAATGTTATCGCTCCTTTTTTTATTACAAGCTTTTCAGTACATTAATATAAAACTAAAATTCAGCTTGATAAAATATTATTGTAAAGAATGAACGAGTATCAACAAAAAAATGTGTACTTACTTGATTTTGGTTTTCTTGTGTGCTTTTTCTTCTTCGGACGTTTGGATCACTTTTTTTTCTTAAGGAACTAGTTTTTTCTGGGTAAATGAAAGGGTGATGATTTCTTGAATGTGCAATAAGATGCACCTCTTTATAGCAAATGTTAAAATACAGCCGTGAACTTTATTTATTGTTTTTTGATTTGTCTTTTTTCAATTATAGACATTGATTTGCTCAATTTTATCTACAAGGAAAATAAAAAACTGTATAGTTTTGTTTTTTATGTCAAATATTTAATTATTGAAAAAGAAATAAAATTCCTCAGATTTTGTCTTTTACTTAAATTCAGCTGAATTACACAAATGATAACTGGTAACTATAAATAGTATTCAGCTGTATTCTTCTACATTCTGCAAATCTTCAATACACCAGTTAGGCCCTTGATGTCTGATAGTGCAAGCGAAGCAATCACCCATGACCTTTAGTTTTCTTCGTTTCTCCCCTTCTCTATATAATTTTAGCTAGGTTATACATCTAATGACATAGTCACTTACCAGTAAAACAGTTTTTTAGAGTAACTTAATGTTTTCAAGTAATTTAATTGACTATCTTTATTTGTGTGATCAATATAAATACATTAACAAAACTGACATAATTAAATGCTGTTGTTTTTCTATTTGTCTGTCAATTGCTGTTTGAGAGCAGAGAGAGAGAGAGAGAGTTAAATCTTGAAAATATCTACTTTTTCTCTCTTGCTTTAGTCTTTGGCTTTCACTACTAATACTCTAACCCCTCTTAGTTTAAGACATTGCCTTCACATCCAAAACGCAAATGCATATCTTTGTCTCCTCTATTCCTTCAAAGTCTTTCATTAGAAAACCCTAAATCTATAATCCTCTCTGTCTCTCTCAAGGGTTTCTATTTGGTTGATGCTGACTATCTTCATCAAAGTTCTGAACTTTTGGAGCATCCTCTAAGATCAAAGTGTACTGCTTTTAGTTGTGAGGGTATGTGTTCTAATTCAGTTCATCAACAAGTCAGTTCGATTTTCTTTCATAGTCAAACTTAACTTTTCTCTCCCTCTCTATATTTGATCTCCCATCTAAATTTGGGGGAGAAAAAGATATTGACATAAAAAAGAACAATCGTTTTTATGACCCATTTCTTGTTTTCTTTATTGATCGCCATAAATCTCAGTTAAATTGAAGCAGAAGACTTCTTTTGAAGTGCGTTTGTCAGCTTTTTATCGAGCAGGCTTGCAATAAGAGCTTTTTCCCCCTTAATTTCCCTTTTTTGGGTATTCTTCCGTTTTGTCCTTTAATTTTGGGATTTTCTAAACTTTTGGTTATTTTTCAGTAAAATAATTTATAATGGTTTCCGTGAGTTTTTTTCTGGAAAAAAACGAACATTTTCCAAGAAATTTCTATCAAGAAAGTATCCACTAATATTTTAGATAGTCATTTTGGTCGTAGTTATTAATTAATTATTCTTCTCCAGTTCTCTTGTTTTCTCCTCAGCTAGCCTCTTTGTCCCCAAACCAAGAAACAATTTGCAACAAAAGAAAAGGTTATTATATTGTTCAAGACTCAATTAAAAAGATGGAAATCGCAAGTCAAGATCAAGATCATGATATGCCCATCCCTTTAAGCACTACATTTGTTGGTGGTGGTGGTCATGGTCACATGATCCATCACCATCATGATCATCATGCTGCTAATTCTGCTCCTCCAACTCACAACATCAACAACAACACTACTACTCAACCACCACAAATGACGTTACATGGTAATGGTAATGGTCATGGCAACAGTCATGATCATCATCCTCATCATCAAGATCCTCATCATGTGGGTTACAACGCCATCATCAAGAAGCCTATGATAAGGTACAAGGAGTGTCTCAAGAACCATGCAGCAGCTATGGGAGGCAATGCTACTGATGGCTGTGGAGAGTTTATGCCGAGTGGTGAAGATGGCTCCATTGAAGCTCTCACTTGCTCAGCTTGCAATTGCCACAGAAACTTCCATAGAAAAGAAGTCGAAGGCGAAACCACCGCCACCGCCATTTCCACTTTCCACCAACCGCCTCCACCGCGAAAACTCATGCTCAACCACCATAATATCAGATCAGCCATGCCTCACCAAATGATCATGCCAATCGGAGTTTCTAACTACCGGTACATGCATAACTCTGAGTCCGAGGACTTTATGGAGGAAGATGGAGTAACCACAGCGTCTAGACCACTACCGCACCCGCCATATAACCAGAAGAAGAGGTTTAGGACGAAGTTCACGCCGGAACAGAAGGAGAAGATGCTGAGTTTTGCTGAGAGAGTTGGGTGGAAGATACAACGGCAAGAAGATTGTGTTGTTCAGAGGTTTTGTGAAGAGATTGGAGTGAAGAGAAGAGTCCTTAAGGTTTGGATGCACAACAACAAACTTCATTTCTCCAAGAAGAACAACATTAACCTTGAAGACAACGACAACGAAAAGATCAACAATCTTAACAATGTTGATCTGTCTGGTAATAACGACATCACTAAGATCGTCCCATGATTTAATACTAATTACGTTGTTTTTCTATGATTTGAGTATGATTAGTCGTCGTTGTTAGCTATTAGGGTTTTAATATTATTTTCTAGTTTGTGTGGTTATATTTTAATATTAATAAACTCGTTTTGCTATCTGATTAATGCCATGGATTATATATCTATCTTTTCTGGATTATGTGTAGTGTGTCTTTTTCCTTTTTGGAAGTTATATATATTAAACTTGTTGTAATAAATGTATGAACAAGCCGTATTTTTTATTCTTCTTCTTTCGGGTATGTAAGAAAAAAAGCTACTTTGGTTATATCATTTTGAATCATTAGACTTTTCGCAATTTGTGGTCATTGTGTTCACAAAATTTTCCTGCAATTTGAAAACTAAATCTATTATTCTTTTTGTTATTAGAAATAAAAGACGAGTTTCACGGTGACTAGTCTACATGATGTGTCTTCTTGACAAAATAAAATGATGTATCTTTAGGCCAAGACAATTTGATTTAATAACATACAACAAAATTTAGAGAAAGAGAAATCGAATAATAGTTTCTACAAATAGAGAGCTGAAGAGTGTACTCGCAAGTTTGTACAGTCACGTCCTCTTCAGTATGACGTATAAGGTTGAGTAAATATGCAGTTGGTGTCACAAGTGATCACATTTATTAACCCTCTTTTTCATTACGTATGTTCAATAACTAATAATTTCCACTTTTTAAGTATATTATAATTCGTGTAATGTGCTACATCCTGGATGAAAATGATTTGTGGTTAAGAGTTATGTTCTTTGTTATATGTCACATGATTCAGTTACCTTTAGTTTTCTGTACAGAATAACTTTCATGCGTCGCATGTGTTATTGTTTAATGCGTTCATCAAACTCATTCATCTTTCCTTTTACAATTCTTGAAAATTTCCTGGTTTCAGTCTAAAGTTTTTTGGTTGCATATGTCAAATACTATATGCTCCTGTGTATGTAATTGTCGATTACAGAAATGTAACTTTGAAAGATGGAGAATTTTCCAAAAGGAAACAAGAGTAATATGGTAAATCCATGTTATCGATATATGGATAGACAAGAAATCTTGATACCGATTAATATCTAAAAGCAGTGATAAATTACAGTCTTGTATGGTGCACTCATTTTTTGGACGTCAAATAATCATTTTTATCTACTTATTAATTAACTCGTCGATGCCAAAAGAAAGGACTAAAAATGTGTAGGATGAAGACTCGTCACTATTACATTTATGGGCGGGGTCAATAAATAAGAAATATGATATTCTGAGCCTTATTTATTATGTTTTGCGATAGTTGAAAACAAGGTCCCCTCTTCTTCCTAATCTAAGCTTTGTGAATTGTGATCACATTATTAATTTGTTCAAAACAATCATAGTATATAGCTTCAATAAATTAAAGACTGATCGATCGAGCCCGGATTAGTACTGAGCTCTGCAAATGTTATGTTTATTTTCTAAGGTGAAGTGTATGAAATCCAGTTCTGATATAATTCCAACTTCGAGCAATAGAACAAATTTCTGGACAATACATTATATTAACCACGTTCTTTCCTTCGTCTTATGAAAAGCCGCACAAACATTTTAATATTTATATACCCGCTTAAATTTAGCTACAAGGATTTGATAGTGTAGACTGTAGAGTTTGAGAAAATTGCTTGAAAAAGATATAGGCATTTGACATTTCAACGGTTCAATATTGGCTAAACTTTTGAGTTGTTTTGAAGAGATAGATAATGGATCACATAAAGATTATAAGCCTGAATTTGAACCACCAAAAGATTATGGATCGTAAGACCTTTCAATCATCAGTTACAAAAAAAAAGTAACAAGACGATACACACAAGCGGTTGTCTAGGTTGCACTTGGAAAAGGAGCATCAGAGATGTCTCGGAAAGTTTCGGTGCTAAGCTCAAAAGGTACAATCGGTGAACCAGTGAAGAAGTCTATTGACATACACAGGATCAAGGAAAGTATTGATCCGGTAAGGAGAAGAAGGGGTGACATAACTTCCAAGTTCCAAACGCAGTTGGTGCTAAAATCAAAAACCTTCACATGTACGTAGTAGCGTTTTCTAGACCTTAATCCCGCAGAGTTATATAACTAAACCAGCTTGTATTTGCCCGCATTGTAATAACAGTAGAAACATATATAAACCGTCACAAGTACTCGAGCAAACTAGGAACGAGTAGGGAACTTACTTAACCGAAAACAAATAAATATAAAAATCTCCAAATATCTATTTTTGTTTACTCTTAACAAAAATCTCTCCCAGTTTCCATCATTATTAACTCTTACTTTCTCAATTCTCAGCAAACAAATTGTTTAACTACATTTTTCGAAAAATAAAAAAACCCATCAAATCTATCTTTGAAAACAGAGTCCACTGTGTCAAACTTTGATCCAAACAGCCTCACTCGGAATTCCACGGTGTACCACGAACATCATATAATACCCAGGTGGTGCCACGTAGGAGTTAGTTGGTCCGTCCACGTCAGCTTTGTACGCGAAAACAGATAACTGAGCCACGCGCCTCACTCGCAGGACCAACAACCTCTGGTTCATCGCCGTCGAGTGCGTGCTGAACGACGGTGCCACGAGCCGCACCGAAACTCTCCCTTCGAAGATCCCGAACGCCGGAATCACGAACGTAATTGAAAAAGCTTTCCCGTACAGCATATTTCCGGCGAGCTCCACCGTGAGAATCGACGGTCTGACGTGGGCGTACTGCGGATCGAGGTAGCGCGGGAGATAAGCCTCGAGACTGAGCTCCGTCGGGTACGGCCTCGCCGTGAAATTGTAATTCCGGTGAGGATTGCTTCCTCCGACTAAAACTCTACCGTCGGAAAGAAGGAGAGAAGCCGAATGGTACATTCTAGGGATCAGAGTCGGGGCGAGGATTTCGAATCTCCGGGTCGGATCGATCTCGTCGGGTAAGTATAGAATCGGGTTTAGAACAGCGTTTGTGGCGTCTTCCCAACCGGCGGTTCCATTCGCCGCACCGTTAATGATCAAAACGTTGCCGTTTGGTAGCAACAGCATATCAGGCATGACACGTGGCGATGGCATCTGCTCCATGACCCATTTCGGATTCGGGTCGGACACTTTCAGTCTCCCACACGTTTGAGACGCTCCGACGAAGATTTTAGGGATCGTCCTCGCCGCCTTCAGAAATGCTCCAGGCGGAGCACCGCCGCATACCATTACTTCCGCCGTTACCGATCGGTTATTTTCGCCGGTGAGAAAGAGAGGGAGGAGCACGGAGGAGCCAGTGCTGGGGTAATTCCGTTTATCGCCGCCAGGCATCTCCGGAAACTGCTTGACGATTCGGTGTTTGACGAAATCGAACAAAATCGATCTTCGATTGGCGAATATGAATAGGTTTCCGTCGGGGAGAAGATGAAGAAACGGATAAAGATTGTTCTCTTCATTCCGATCTCTCGTTTCCGCCAAGAATCTGAGACTGAAAACTGATTTACCTGGACTCTTGGGGTAAAACTCGTAACTGAAGGCTCTTCTTCCGCCGACGATGATAATCCGGCCGTCGGGGAGAATCTGATTGGTGGAATACCACCGGCGAGAGGAAAGATACGCTCTGTTCTCGACCCAATCGCACAAAACGGCTCCTTCGCAAGGTGTGAATACCCGTACAGCTCGTTCGCCGATGCCGTAACCGCCGGTCTGGATCAAAGAGCCGGAGGCGTTCAAGGAGCCGGAGGAGCACCACGTGTCGTATCGGAGAGTAAGTGGGCGAAATGTGTTCGAAGCGACGTCGTAAAGGAGAGAGTGGGCAGAGCAGTCGAAAACGGTGGCGTTTTGGCATTTTGAAGGAGGGAGAAGGAGATTCGATGGGCCATAGTCCGTACGGTCAAAGATGACGACTTTGTTGTTGTGGAGGAGTTGCATGTGCATCGCCGATATGCCTATGCTCGGCTGCAGAAAATCCCATCTCCCGCCGGTGAGAATCGCGAGCGGTGAACGTGGGAGGAGCAAATCCGACGTGGAACAGAGGAAGAAGAAGAAGAGAGATAAAACGACGATGTACAGGTTCTTCGTCTTGAATCTTTCTTCTTTCATGCTTCGTTTTCTTCTTTTGTCAGCCCTGAATCTTGTTTCTCTGGAGAACGAGATTGCACAATTTAAAGCCTTTTTAGGTAATTATTGTCTTTCTTGAAATGGTTAGGAGACGAATCATAAATGGTGTTTCTTTTGCTGGTGGAATGTGTGATCGTCGACTCACAGTGCTCTGTTCATAGTGATCGGTAGATTTATACCATAAAGGGTCGAGAAATTATTTATTGATTTTAAAAAATGTTTATATAATAAGTTGGTGAATTTAGATCTGTACTATTGATCACGGAACATCTTCACAGAGATAGAAACAGTATGGCATTTTATCAAGTTGTTGTGCGAACTTTTTCGGAGATCACAGAGTGAAAAAAGAAACAGAAGAATTCAATTTGCATTTCTTGCTCTGTTTTTTTCAAATTCTGTTGGGGAACAGAGAGAGTCCCGCCATTAATTAGCTTCTGACTGCAAGAGACAACTTTAATTACTTGGATGGCAAAGACAAGGGCTTCACTAAATAACTTAAATGGGCCAAACTCTTACAGATGGTTCGGCTCATTGGGCTTTTGAGTTTGCACCATGCCTTACCGTGAAATTACGCTAAACGGAATAAGTGGTTTTCGTAAACCAATCAAATCACAAGATTAGACTGTAAAATAATTTTATTTTTCTTAATTAAGACTGTGAAGTTCAGAACCTCAGATATACCCAATTCTTCTCATATATATCGATCAACCGATTCCAAATATAAGTTCTTTATGTTTTTTTGTGATTTTTTCTGTTTTACAAGCAAACCAAAATTAAGTTTCTTTTAAGTTTCTGATAAAAGATATGATTGAACGCTCCTAAAAAATGTTATAGTCATCCTGATGATCATTTTCAATAGTTTGGAACACATTGGAGTGATATACGATGTAAACTTATACAATATTTTGTATGGTAAAGACGAAAACAAAAATAGTTACCTCAGGTTTTAAGGTGCTATTATCTCACAAAAGATAATATTAGGTAGAGGCAAAATTAAGTGAAAATATCCCACAAAAGAAGGATAAAACAAAGGCATCCAAAACTAAAATTGGGTTTTAGGAGAAATGACCAAATAGATTGAAATGAATGGTCAAATAATCTCTGTTGATTCTTAGTCCTCCATTAACCATTTCATCTCCCTCTCTCCTCTCTCCAGCTCCTTGTTATAAAAGGAATCAGTGAATCAAAATCTTCAATAATTATTCCGGCAAGCCGATCTAAAAAACTACAAGCTCCTCTTGAGGGTCTTGCCGGAATAATAAATCTCAGCGGCTTTTTATCGTCGCATTTGCAAATGGCAGCCTTTTTGAAACTTGGGGGCTACGTTTTCGTCTTCTCCTTGTCGTTCTTAGCGACATGGGCTCCACAGAGTAGAGCAAATGTTGATATCTACGACAAGTACTGGACACAGCGTCGAGAAGATTCGTTGAAACAAACTATGGCATCTTACGATCCTAATCCGCTTAACGTTACCGACAACTTTAATCACCACGTCTCTTTGTGAGTTTTCTTGTTTAATTTTCTCTGAAGTCACAATGTAACCTAACTTCTAAAACAAGTAACTTAATAAAACAATCTTGTTCTTCTTAACAGAGCTGTTGACGCCACGGAATCAACCAACGCAACAAGGAGAGAGCTTTTGCAGGTGAAAAGTGGTCGGAAAAATCAAAAACACAGCGGAAAATGCGTAGCTTATAACCCGATAGACAAATGCTGGCGATGCGACAACAACTGGGAGAAAAACCGGAAGAAACTAGCGGACTGCGTTCTCGGATTCGGACGGAGAACCACCGGAGGAAAAGACGGACCGATCTACGTAGTCAACGACGCGTCCGATGACGATCTTGTCAACCCTAAACCAGGAACCTTAAGGTACGCGGTGACCAGAACCGGACCGCTTTGGATCATATTCGCAAGAAGCATGGTCATTAAACTGCAACAAGAACTGATGATAACGAGCGACAAAACGATCGATGGAAGAGGAGCCAAGGTTTACATCATGGAAGGTGCTGGATTAACGCTGCAGTATGTGAACAATGTGATCATACACAATATCTATATCAGGCACATTATTCCTGGGAACGGTGGTTTGCTTAGAGACTCTGAGCAACACATAGGGCTCAGGACAAAAAGCGATGGTGATGGTATCAGTTTGTTTGGAGCAACCAATGTTTGGATCGACCATGTTTCGATGACCAAATGTGCAGATGGTATGATCGATGCCATTGACGGCTCCACCGCAGTAACTATTTCCAACAGTCATTTCACCGACCACCAAGAGGTAAAACAAAAAAAGTTACTTTGTAAAGACGTAATTTCCAAAGTTTCCTTTTTAAGCCTTTATTTGAATTTGGAGAACAGGTGATGCTTTTTGGGGCGAATGACAAACACGTGATCGACAAGAAAATGCAGATAACGGTTGCGTTTAACCACTTTGGTAAGAGATTGCAACAGAGGATGCCTCGTTGCAGATTCGGACTGATCCACGTGGTGAACAATGACTACACACATTGGGAAATGTATGCCATTGGTGGAAACATGAACCCTACGATCATTAGTCAGGGAAATCGTTTCATTGCTCCTCCTAACGAGGAAGCCAAACAGATCACGAAGAGAGAGTACACGCCTTACGCTGACTGGAAATCTTGGAACTGGCAATCAGAAGGAGATTACTTCATCAATGGAGCTTATTTTGTGGAATCAGGAAAACCAAACGCGTGGAGCCCTAAACCGAAAAACCCCATCCCAAACAAGTTTGCCATTCGACCGAAACCGGGAACTATGGTCCGTAAACTCACCATGGACGCAGGAGCACTTGGCTGCAAACCTGGTCAAGAATGCTGATGAAATTAAACTACCATTTTGCCCCCTTCCGACAAAGCTTCTGCTCTGTTTTTTGCTTGTTGTTCAAGAAAAAAAAACAAGAGAGAAGGAGAGGAGAAAGAAAGCAAAAGGGCGTGTTTTTTCAATGAACGGTGTTTTGTTATTAAGAAGAATGCTTATGCATGTTATGCGCAGTTTCGGATTATTCTTTCTTATTTGTTAGGATTCAACTTCCTTTTTCTGCGGAAAAATGAGAAAATCTAAATACCTTAGATCTATAAACAATTTTCCCCTTACGTTTTTAATTAGCTCTCTTCTCTTGCATCATGTGTTGTCGCTACAAAATAAAAGAGTAACTTGGCATTGATTTGATCAGTGTCATCAGGTTTTTCTCGTTGTTCATGCCAATATTATAATGAAATGAACACTATAAGTAGTCTATAACTTATATCGATATCCTTCATGATGCAGTACAAATATCACAATTGGTTTGTGAGGTTACTACTAATACGACATAGACTCGCATTAGCCCAATCAACAACGTAATAATGGGTTTGATCGAGACATCGAGTATATATACCATGTCACACCAAAACAAAAGTTGGTCTGTCGTGCTCACAAGAAGTTAAAAAACGGTGAAATTATATTATGCATTGACAAAAAAAATCATAATATCAATTTATGAAATAGAGATTAGACTCGGAAAATAACAAACAGGAAAACCGAAAGGTTCAGAAACAGCTTCATATGATTTTGTTTCGAGATCATGATGTATCAGCAGTGTTTGACCGTTCACATGACGACACAACAGCAACTTCTTCTTCTCCTTACCCAAAAGTGCTAGTGGCAAGATACACCTTTCCCTTATGTCATGAGGAATACTAAACAAGGAAGAAACTAACTCGAGATCTAGGGAACATATTTTGTCCCATGTCTTGCTGCCTGAATTGAACGACCATATCACTTGGTTGGGCCACTTCATCTCGGATACGCACAAGCGGTTGTCCAGGTTGCGCACATCAAGACGTCGAAACGACGTACAATGGCAAAGGGAGCTTTAGAGACGACTTGAAAAGATTCAGTGTGAAGATCGAAAGAGACAACTTTGGTTTCTTTGCACTCTGTGAACCAATGAAGCGACCCATCTACATACACAGAATCAAGGTTACCAATAACCCGGTAAGGAGCAGCAGGAGTGACATACCTCCACGAGCTGGTGGTAAAGTCAAAAACCTCGCATGTAGTGTCGTTTTCAAGGCCTAGCTCTGAAGAGTTGTATAGCCAAACGGGCTTGCATGTGCCCGTGAATTTGTCTTTACCGAAGCCAATCTTATACATTCCGTATGAGAGGTTGTAATCTAAGTCGATCCTGAGCTGTTGTAGTTTGGAGAGAGGAAGAGTTCGATGGCATCTAGTGGTGGGATTGACCACAAAAGCGGGTTTGAGGGTATCGTGGAGACAAACTAGACCGTCGAAACTACTTATACAAGCTAAATATAGCATGTTATTCCCTTTACAAGGGATCTTGACCAATGATGATGAACCCAACACACGTATTCTTAGTGATTGCATGTCCCGGTCCTTGAGATCGTTAGGACGTACGCATGCCATGAGAACATCTGGATCTCCTGATTGCTGACGATGCTTCAACTTTTTCTCTGGGAAGGATGGTGATTCGATCGTTGATCTCCATTGTTTCGATACAGCCTTGAACCTCAGCAGAGATTTCGCCGGAAGTTTCTCCATGATGAGCTCTACCACATGGTGGGGCAGCGGCGATTCCATCCCCAAGCAACTTTTTCTCGACATTCTTGTGTTGATACAGAAGCTTATTTAATTTGTTATATATATCTAAGCTAGTCTAACATATAAAAAAGAAGATCGCTCTAGGTTAAGTTAACCTAGCTCAAGATGAAGAGATTGAGCTAGAGACTTTATATTTTATCTTTATTTAAAGGAAATTTCAACAGTTTCCTTCTTTAATATTCCAAAATTCCAACAAGATATTTTACGATTTGTAAAAACCAACAATTCTCCTAATACGTAAAGACCCTCTAATATATTAATACGACATATATAGACTCGCATTAGCTCAATCAAAACCTAAACATGGGTTTGATCGAGTATATATGCCATGTCACAAAAAAAGAGTGGAAAAATCTCTATTCCGATCCTCTTGGCCTTGGCCGAATAAGTTGGTCTGACCGTGGCTCACAAGTCACAACAAGCAAACAACAAAATGTAAATAAAAAAACGGTGAGATTATATTATGCACTGCCGAGAAATCATAGTTATCAATTTATTAAATAGAGATTAGACTAGGGAAATAACAAACAGGATAGACGATGAAATCAGCAAGGAAAGCAGCTTCATATGATTTTGTTACGAGATCATGTATCAACAGTGTTTGACCGAAATCACGAAGACAAAACAGCAACTTCTTCTTCTCCTTACCCAAAAGTGCTAGTGGCAAGATACTCACTTTGTCATGAGGAATATTAAACAAGGGAGAAACTAAATCGAAATCTATGGAACACATTTTGTTCCATGTCTTGTCGCCTGAATTAAAGGACCATATCACTTGGTTAGGCCACTTCATCTCGGATACGCACAAGCGGTTGTCCAGGTTGCACATGACGATGTCATAAGGATGTAAATTAATGGCAAAGGGAGCTTTAGAAACGACTTGAAAAGCTTCAGTGTGAAGATCGAAAGATACAAGTTTGGTTTCTTCCCGCTCTACGAACCAATGAAGCGACCCATCTGCATACACAGGATCAATAACCCCATAAGGAGGAGCAGGAGTGACATAGCTCCAAGCGTTAGTGCTAAAGTCAAAAACCTCGCATATAGTATTAGCATCTTGTTCTAGGCCAGAGCTGTATAGCCAAACGAGCTTGTATGTGCCCGTGAATTTGTCTTTACCGAATCCAACATTATAGAATGAGAATTCAAACTTGTCCACGGTGTCATCTAAGTCGGCTACGAGTTGTTGTAATTTGCAGAGAGGAAGAGTCCGATGCCATCTAGTGGTGGGATTGATCACAAAAGCGGGTTTACGGACACAGTTGAAACAAACAAGACCGTCACAACTACTCTTATAATTTAAAAATAGTAGTGTGTTCTCCTGCTCCCAAGGAATAGGGATCTCGACCGATGATGATGAACCCAACACAAGGGTTCTTAGTGGTTCTGTGTCCTGGTTTTTAATACCGTAAGGATGTCTGCACGCCATGAGAACATCTGGATCTCCTGTTTGCTGGCGATGCTTCAACTGTCTTTCTTTGAAGAATGGTGATTCGATCGTTGTTTGCCATTGCTTTGATACAGCCTTATATCTCAGCAAAGGATTCACCGGAAGTCTCTCCATGATGAGCTCCACGACATCGTGGGGCAGCGACCATTCCATCCTCAACCAAGTTTTATTTATTATACCTAAACAAATGATAAGCAAAACCGCTCAAGGTTAAGTAAATCTATCTAAACATTGGTGAAGATATCCAGAGACTTGTTTATATACAAAGAAAACCTTTCGAGGAAAGGAAATTTAAAACAAGATATTTTAGGATTTAAGAACCAACAATTCTCCTAATTTCTATTGGACTTTTTTTTTGTCAGCTCAATAACTAAGACATCTAGGAAAAATCATGAAAATTTTAGAAATTAGGAACTAACAAAAATAGAAACATTAGTTCACCGGAAATATTACAAAATATTTAATTATTTTTTTTTTAAAAAGAAAAGAAGTATTACAATATGATTGCAGTTAAGTTGGCTGTTGTGTCTAATTTCGATACCAGGCTCAAAAAGCTATTAAGGGATCTTAATGTCATAGATATGTAAGCTTTCCCATCTTTCTGTTATGAAAACTGAGATCTGAATGCCACTGTAAATGTTTATGATGGTTTGCCGTTTTATTTTTGCAGGTTCGACGCTGTGATTGTGTCTTCAGAAGTCGGATACGAGAAGCCTGATGATCGAATCTTCAAATGTGCTTTAGGTTCTGAATCATAATCTAAACTGTTGTTTCCCTTACAAAGGCTTCGGCCTTCAGCTTTAAAGCTTACAACTTATATTGTATGTTATGTTTCATGCGCAGAGCAAATCAGCGTAGAAGCAAACAGAGCAGTGCATGTCGGAGATGATGAAAAGGCAGATAAAGGCGGAGCAAACGCCATCGGTATTGCTTGTTGGTACGCCACAAACTCTTTGTTCTTTTATTTCTTTTCGGATTTTGTGAAATTCTCAGTGATCAAATCCTTCATGTGACACTTACTGTTTTTTATTCGTCTGTTTCTTTGGAAAAATAGGTTATGGGGCAAAGATGTGCAGACATTTTCAGACATACAAGATCGGATTTTGGTTCCAGAATACTAAGCTTCAGACATCTTGTCTTTAGCAACAGGAGCTTCATTCTTGGGTGTACTGATGCTGTCTATAGAACAATATTCTTTTGTTGTTCGAGTTGTTTTCTTTATAGCTTATGGATTCATCATGATTGCCTCTCTTCTTAAAAAAATATTGTCTTTAAGCTCTGGTCCGAAAAGACAAACCCCAGTCTCTTGTTAATTCATGGTAATTATTCAAATGAGAGAAGCAAAGAAGAAACAAAAGGAAAGCATAACAAGCAAGACTCTGGACCCTAACCTTATTTCGTAATGTCACAAACAGCTTGAAGCAAATAATACATTCATTATACATTGACAAGCACCAAATTTATGAAACAGAGAATAAACTGGGGAAATAACAGAGAGGATTCCCGATGGAATCAGCAGAGAAAGCAGAGTCATATGATTTGGTTTCAAGATCATATGTCATCAGTGCTTCATGTGACACACAGTGCTTCTTCTCCCCATCCAAAAGTGACAGGGGCCGGAGAGCGCATACTATCGGTGGTATAACAAACAAGGAAGAAACAAAAAGTTGCGTGTCTTTCAAAACTTTTTTTACAGTTGAAAATTAAAAAATTGTTAAAAACTATGATTAATTGTGAAACGGCTAAAAAAACGGGTATTTTTCGAAACTCCTTCAAAATACGCATTAATTAAAATAATAAAGATATCCTTAACTGAAATCCCTGAAACATCGATGGGAGGTGACATATGTCAGGTGGATGGTGCTTGAAAGGAAACAGATTGTCGAGCTGGTCTGGGATGGTATCTTCACACGGATACTCTTGACAAACTAATGGGTACATGTAATCTGAGGTGGGGGATATCACCACTTCAGACGGAGTTGGAAACCCTCATTTGGGCTATGCAGTGTATGTTACAAAACAACAAGTTAACCGTGGTTTTTCAGACGGACTGTTCCGATGTGGTGAAGATGGTGTCTAAACCAGAGGAGTGGCCGGCGTTCTCACTGTTACTTGACGAGGTGGATAGATGCAAGAAGGGCTTCCGTTCTTTTGCCATCATGCATATTCCAAAGAAAGAAAACACGAAGACACACAAGTTAGCACGAAGTGCTCGAACTCTACCTACTGATGTATATTATGTAAATTATGTTTCACCAGTTTGGATTACCGACCTGTTCTAGAGATAGAGGCTGTTGACCAAAAAAAAAAAAAAATCCCTAAATCCATCTCTCTTCTCGCATCTCTCTCTTCGCGAATTTGATTTCTTCTGCTTTCTCGCGAAAATTCTTGTGCTTTTATCAACTTCTTGTTTCTCTCTCAAATTTCACCATGAATTGGAATACAGAGGACTACCAACTCGTCATAAGGTCTAGATGGGCATTTCCCAATCTGATGCAGACAATCTCTTTCAAGATCGGTGGAAGACACGATGCCAATGAATGTGTTAGACTTTACGCCCAAGTCCATGGGATCCAACTCCCATAAGTGGCTGTGGAGGTGCTTCCACAGCCCCCACCGGAGAGAAGTCTGATGCAGAAGATGGAAGAAGCATTGGGTGAAAATTGGAGAAGCTTCAAAGAAATTCTATGTGAGTTTCTCAAGCAGAAGATAGATTCTGATCACTTTCCGAAGAGCATGGAAGAATATGGTCTGAGATATCTAGTTCCTGAGATTTCGGAATCTCTCGCCGAAAAACATTCAAGATGAAAAATGGAGTTAGATTATTCAATTGGGAGAAGAAAGATTGCGATTTTTCCTGGTTAGTTTCTGGTTCTCCTCTATTTGATATGCATTTTTTATAATTGGATATTCTGTTTGATTAAAAAAAATTGATTTTTTATTTATAGATTCTGGAAAATTTGCTTCTTCCAATTACTACGACAAAGGGTTAAGGTCTTATCCGTCTGGTACGTGAAACAGCTTTCCTTTTCGTGAGCCAACTTCCATGGTCTTAGAAGAATCATGTGTTGCACCAATTTTACATTGTTGACATGAATATACTAGAGTAGTCTATTTGAAATCTCTATGGAAGTCTTCATGCAAAATAAAATTCAAATTTGAAGATGAAATTCATTGATTCTGAATTTGATTTTGAAACATTTCAATCACATGATGACCACATATCAAATATAAGATTTAGGCGATTGTTTAAAGATTCTCATTTGGTTGTGATCATTGTGCTTATCCTCTAAAAACACAATCGAACCAGAATCTTTAAACAAAACTATTGTACTAATGTACAGTTTCTTTAGTAAGTGGAGCTAATGATATTGTGCTTATTCTATAAAACCATGGGTTTGAATTAACACTCGACAAAAAAAGAATCATTAGAACTAAACCAATGATATTGTAGAAATTGATTTCATTTGTTTTATTAAATCTGAAAATGAAATATTATGGGCTTTGATCAAAGCCCATTAGAATTAAACCAATGAATTTTCTTGATTTCACACTGAAGCTTTTCAAGTCGTCGCTCAAGCTCCCTTTTCCGATGTTCCTGATCCTTACGAGTTCGTCATGTGCAACCTAGACAATCGCTTGTGCATGTCCCGGATTTTTTGGGACATACAAGTTGTATGGTCGTTTAATTCAGGCAACAAGACATGGGACAAAATGTACTCCATAGATGTCGATGTCGTGTCTACTTATGCTTGATCCCATCATCAGCGGTTGCGCTCTCGCCACTAACACTTTTGGAGGTGAAGGAGAAGAAGAAGAAGAAGTTGCTGTTTCATGATCGGGCGGAAACTCAAACACTGTTCGCACACGACCCTGAAACCGGATCAGAAGATATTGTTTTCTCGACGGCTGAATCCTCTCTCGGATATCCTGTTTATTATTTCCAGAGTTTAATCTCTATTTAATTATTTGCAATGCATATATTGCAAGTTTGTAACCTCTGCTTCCTCCCTAAACTTTTTGCTCGTCCCTAGTCTTCAAGATATGGTTATGGTCCAGAGTCTTGTGTTACCCGGATTGCTTGTTTGATATATAATGCATCTATTTAAATTCATATTCACTCAGTTGGCTGATGACGTTTCTTCCTAGTTCCATGTCTCTTGAATTATTTTCATCTCTATCAATTAGTCGTTTATCTTTTCTGCAAGGGGGTTGGTTGTGAAGGATTAGCACTTGGACATGGAGATGAAGACTCAGTCCCGAGTATCTTTAACAGGAAACTCCTCTCTCCTGTAAATAAGTAATCAGTCTTTAAGAATCAAAGTATTGTGTGATGACCATGAACATGAATGATAAGCTTACACTTGCAGAGAATTGTGGACTTGGGATGCCATCTGCTAAAGATCTGAACAATGGCGTGACCTGCATAGGCGATCTGAACTTTAGCTGAGAGCAACTCCTCTCCACCTCGTTTATGTTCTGTCTGAGTATCAGACAATGATGTGTGTCTTCTGTCACCAGACTGATCCAGCATTATGGTTCCATCCCCAACTATACTCATAGCTAGCTGGTGAGTCATGGAGATCACGTTTGCCTAAAGAACATCAAATTCATAAGGCTCAGATTTAGAGAATCGCTACCTTAATATGAACACAAAACTAAAGCTAGTTTCACCTCCAAGATGGCTGATTCGACTTGGAAATCCATTTCAGTTTCAGGCACTCCATTTCAGTTTCAGGCACTCTATTCGACTTTGAATGTTACACTGCCCTAACCTGGGTAATTATTTTTCATTCTGAACTTGTTTTAAACTGTTTCAAGGTAGAAACGTTCATTAGAGAAAGCTGTGGTTGAGAGGGAAACAAAACAGTAGTCCTAGGGGAAGATGAATGATGCTAATGAAATATTTTGAAGGGTTAGTTTTCCAATTAGATTTTTTTTAAAACAGTAGTCCTAGGGGAAACAAAACAGGAGTCCTATTTTTAATTTTCAATTTTTTAAAAATAAGGGTTAGTTTTCAAATTAGTTTTTCTTTTTATAATATTAATCTAACTCTCCCTTTATTTCTTTGTTTTTTTTAAAAATAAAAATAATATGATTTCTGTACATGTTAAAAATATAGTAATCTCTATTTTGAAGGTTAAATTTGGCAAATTTATATAAAGTGTATTAGGACAAAATATGGTAAAAAAAAGTTATGTGGACAAGAGAAGAGCTTCTTGATTTTTTTTTGCCAAATTTCCCAAAATAAAGTCACTTAAAAATCTGTAGTCCAATATATCCCGTAGTTTTCGAGTTTGTGAATTGTGTATAAGTATATAACATACAAAAGGATAATTACATTACATTTATAAACAAAAAGTT
Source organism: Microthlaspi erraticum (assembly GCA_902728155.2). Taxonomy (NCBI): domain Eukaryota; kingdom Viridiplantae; phylum Streptophyta; class Magnoliopsida; order Brassicales; family Brassicaceae; genus Microthlaspi; species Microthlaspi erraticum. Next base: position 55,641 of record CACVBM020001178.1, read on the forward strand.
CAGTATAGCAAAAGTATATTTTTTTTACACTTACATTTATATTTTTAGATTTAAAATATATCAGTCACATTAAAAAAAATACTTAAATTAGTTTATATTGATAAATTTATTTTAAAAATTTGTATATTGATAAATTCAAAACTAAACTAAACCGAAATTTAGTGAAAATATTATAATTAAACCTATAAGAGTAGGTAAATGCAAAACAAAGAAAAAAAATGCAAAATTGGATTATTCAAGCAAATTAATACTCTTTCATTTAAACGAATTTAGTTTTGCTGAAGAATTACCTAGTAAATAAATTAATCAACAGTAAAAATTATACAAAAAAATTGTTGAGCCAACAAAAAGCTTGGTCTGTTAATATATTGTAGGATATAAGATAAAGAGGAAATTTGGACCAATATTACACAAATTAAAAATATTTTAAAAACTAACATCTCTTTTGAATTGTTTGAAAACTAACATTTTTAATATCTGAAATTATCAAAATATCCTAATTTTTTTCAAACACAAAAGTTCATTCAAATTTATTTACATATTTCCGAAAATTAATATTATTTATATTTAAAATATCAGTTATTCTAAAGATAATTATGTTTATTTTAATTAAAAAAGAAGGAAAAGTAATTTTTGTCTCTCATATTTCCAATTGGTGTCACCTTATTATAAAAAATATTCTTATTGATAACATTTTCAACAAGAAAAAAAAAGATATTATGAAGATTTAATTTGAAATTTAAACTATTAGATTATTAAATAACATTTAAACATAGGCTTTTTAGAAAATGAAACCTTTAGCTCTTATTTGTTACAAAATTATGTTGATTTTTGGAGTTAATGGAGATTGGATGATTCAAACTGAATACTGGAATTTTGTGATTAATTACAAGAAAATAGATAAGTTATTTCAAATCAAATATGAAAATGATTGATAATGTTGTTTCCGATATATAAGAAATTTAAAATATCTAAAATTAAGATATATTTTATTTTGAAAAGATTTTATTTTTGTTTTTTTATTATAATTTCTAAAAACTGAATAATAATTTTATTGTGTTTTCACTTATTAAAAAAGTTAGTTTTCAAAGTTTTTTAAAAAAGAGTTAGTTTTCAAATTATATAAAAAATAGAATATTAAACCAACTCTCCCTAAAATAAATTACAATTATTTTGTTATACAACACAATTTTGACCTTTTAACTTTTGACATCGTCTTCTCTTTCTTCCACCAAACTATTTAATATATATATATTTTTTTTTCTTTTATCACCACTATTTAATATTATTCAACTTTTATCATATATAATGGTTTGTTTAATAAAATTCAACATTTTACCTCATCATTAAAAAAAAATCTTTTAAAGTTATACTATTACATATTAATATCGATTTGAATTAAGAAAAAAAAAAGATAATTGAAAATTAAATTACTTTTTGGAAGTAATACATGATTTCTTTTTTTTTTATATATATTAAAAGTTTAAAACATATTAACAAGAGTTGATTCAAGGCTAAAATGAAAATTAAAGATAGAAAATGTGTGTTCAAATCAAATGAACCAAGATTCTAAATAAAGAGCATGAAAATGATGAAATTTGCTATAAAAAAAAGTATAAGGAAAAATACGATTTACTATCAGATAATAATTAATATTAAATCATTGAAAAAAGGTGGAGGTTTTGAAAGATATTACTGGTCTTAAAGTGGCTCGGGCTAGCCCAGCGGTGTCCCATCTATTATTTGCAGATGATAGCTTATTCTTTTGCAAAGCTATACCTGAGGAGAGTCGGGTACTGTTACAAATCTTAAAGGAGTACGAAATTGCATCGGGGCAACAAATTAACTTTGCCAAATCTTCGGTACAATTTGGACACACGGTAGATAAGGGGGTGCATGCGGAAATTCACCAGATTCTGGGGATCACCAATGTTGGCGGAATGGACAATTACCTGGGAATTCCCGAAAGTCTGGGGGCAAAGACAAAGATATTTAGTTTCCTCATTGACAGACAATACAAACGGGTCAATGGGTGGAATTCAAAATGGCTGTCGAGGGGAGGAAAGGAGGTTTTGATAAAGTCTGTTCTTTCGGCAATGCCAACGCATGTCATGTCATGTTTTCGATTGCCGAAAAGAGTTACAAACAAACTCACGAGTGCGGTGTCAAATTTCTGGTGGAGTAACAATGGGCAGACTCGAAGGATGCACTGGCTGGCTTAGAAGAAGCTTTGTCGACACAAGAATGCGGGGGCGGGTGGGATTCAGGGTGATAAAAGACTTCAATACGGCCTTATTGGCAAAACAATTATGGCGGCTACTGGATAACCCGGATTCATTATTTTCACGGATTTTCAAAGGACGATATTATAGGAACTTAGATCCTTTGGAACCCATTAGGTCATACCCCCCGTCCTATGGATGACAGAGTATGGTCTAGGCTCGACCTTTGGTAAATAAAAGGTTTATTAAAAGAGTTGGTTCAGGGAATTCTATCTCGGTTTGGGAAGATCACTGGATTCCAGCTTCTCGCCCGAGGCCAGCTACAGGACACGGGACTCATTTCTACCCTCATCTTCGGGTGAGTGAATTGATGACAACCGGCACATCAACGTGGAATTTACCACTATTACATCAACTTTTTGATAGCGAGAATGTTTCCATTATCTTAGGGATTCCAACATCTCGCACCAGTAGACCGAACTCGATGGAATGATTTTTTACGAAGTTGGACATTATAAGAATATTGAGTTTTAATAGCATAATAATATAGTGTTTTAGGTAAAACTGCTATAGTAATTATATTCCTATGTTTTAGATAGCGTTTCCGTCTTTGTAAACGCTATGGTAAAATGTTTGATGAAAAATTTAAAATACTCGGTATCATTTTTAAGTTACTGGTTATTTTTAATAGCACATACCTCATTGCAAACGTTATAATAGTGTTAAGTGGAAAAATAAATTTTTATTTCCCGATCACTTCGAAAATTTTAGGTTCCAATATCTAAATCTGGGCTCCAAAAAGAAAATCCTCAATTACTCAAAACTAAAATTTCATGTTCTTCCCCTTTAGCTCCCTTTTGCTCTCAATTCTCACAATCTCCACCGAATCCAATTACTCGTCTAATGTGGACCTGAATCAATTCGCTCCTCCCGCCGCTCCTTCGTTATCAGGGATTTCTCCTCGGATTCGCTCACGAACCGTCGACAGAAGATCCCAAACCTACACAGACTGGTCCCAATTCCTCCACCGTAATCGGATCCTCTTCATCGTCTGCGTCAAAAGGAGTCAACAACAATGTCTCCACCCAAGTCTAGCCGTCGCCACCGATCCCAAACCTACGCAGACTGGTCCACCCAACTCCACCACCGTAAACGGATCCTCTTCATGTCCGAAATTGATAGTGAAGGTAAAATTTCGTTTGGGGAGTTGTTATTTGTAATGAGTTACTGTTTGTACATGCTGGGTATTTTGATTCTTGTCGATTATTTTACTCTCTTGCATGAATGTTTCGGTTAAGCTTTTGGTGAAGACACTTGAAATTGGCAGTGTGTTAGATTCAGTTTAGGCTTTCAATGATCTTATTGGTTAATTGTGAGTTAATTGTTTCTCTTAGCTCAATCGATTTTTGTTTTCTGGTCTTTTGTATTTGTGTACTTGAATCTACTGGTTTGTTTTTTGCATATTGGATCTCCCACACACAAAAACTACAAAGGTATATACGGTTCTGTAGTTGTTTCAATCTTATATATGTTCATTTTTAACATAGTAGTTTGTTTGCTTTTAAATTTCTCTGATGGACCGATGGTAGACAACTTGCTTCATTTATCACTACATTGGGTTTGATTTCCTTTTAATTATCTTAAGCGACTTGAGATTGTTTTTTATGTTTCTCTCATTCATAGATATCTCATTGGGTATGTTATGTTCTTTTTGGCTTTGGATGCAGCAATAAATATTAGGTAAGAACTTTTGAGCTTGATCGCAAACTCATCAAGCTCCAAATTTGGGATACAGCTGGTCATGAATGGTTTCAAACCATCACCACTGGTGAGTGAGACCCTTTTCTTTTGAGTTGCTTGCTTTATTACTGTATACTTAGCACATACTGACCTCTGCAATGACTCTACTTTTGGTTTGTTTGGTTCTATCTGGGTTGTCTTATTTCTTGACGAAACCTTATTATTTTCTTTGCTTGTTGTTTAAGAATTTTCCAGCAGTTCAAGTTTATGTCTTTGTTCGAGTTATAAGTGCTTCTCCTATTCTTTTGGTATTCAGGTTTGAAACTTCTTGTGTTCTTGAATATCCTAAGTTCGGTGTATTGAATAATATATAATTTTGTATCGTTTACTCTTTAAGCTATTGCAGTTTTTTGGTTTTGATTATGATAAGATAGTCTCTTCTCCTAGCAGCTCTGATGAGTTTAAGGTTTTGCTTCAGGTGGGACGGAGGTTACCACTGCCTACGAGCACATATATGGCGTTTAAGATGCTAGATTGCACCATGAAGCTGCCAAAACAGTTGTTCGGGAAGGCGGAGTAGCCTTGGTGATTGAGGTGGCTCAGCCAGCTTGAGGCTGTAGAGATCTGCTGAGATTATTCTGAGAACTTAGACTAGAAAAGATTAGAACTAGTAGATATGAAGAAAAACAATTTCTTGTAAAATATTTTTAGTAGTATTAATTAATTTATTTATTGTTCTTGTAAATTAATTATGATTTTTTAGAATTCGAAATTTAAAATCTAAAATCTGAAATTTAAAATATAAAATTAAAACCCAATTTATTAAAAATAATAGTATTAATAACAAAATCTAAATGCTATGGTATATTATATAATAGCAGGCAGGAAAACGCTATATTAAAAATTAAAAAGATAGCAATAACAAAAACCGCTATCTAAAGTGTCAGACCTACAATGACGGGCGATGATAAAGCGCTTGTTAAAATGCTATTATATTGTTAGATAGCGTTTTTCGGATGCTAAGAATACCCTTTTTTCCTGTAGTGGGGTCTTTATACGGTAAAATCAGGGTACGTTTTGGCGCAACAAAGTCTTGATGAGGCTAATCCGATCAAGTATGGTCCGGATATAAGTCCATTACAAGCATACACATGGAAAGTGAAATGTACGCAGAAGCTACAACACTTCATCTGGCAAGTGTTAACGGGTGTGTTTCTGTAGGGGCACGGCTACAGAGTCGCGGCCTTCAAATCGACCCACAGTGCGTGCGGTGCGGTATGGCTCCGGAAACGGTTAATCATATGTTATTTGAATGTCCACCAGCGTTACAGGTGTGGGCTTTATCCCCAATTCCTACAGCTTTGGACCATTTCCCAACAGGAGGCTTGTTTACAAACATTGCTCACCTGTTCTGGAACCTACCAAATGATGAAAGAATGGGTATGTATCCCTGGTTGCTTTGGTTTATTTGGAAAGCCCGAAACGATAAGGTCTTCTCCAATGATGACTCAGATCCTAATGATATCATTAATCACGCGGCAAGTGAAGCGGTAGCGTGGAGGACGGCACAAGAGACAAGAGGTCACACCGGTCTGGAGGGGAATCCGGCTGAGTTATCTCGCCAGAGGTGAAATCTGTCAGATTGATGGATCATGGAAAGCCACAGATTCCCGAGCGGGTCTAGGCTGGTATAATTTCAATACGGAAACAGGCGAAAAGCTTATGGGTACGTGTAACTTAAGGCGGGGTATATCACCACTCCAAGCAGAGCTTGAAGCGCTGGTATGGGCTATGCAGTGCATGTTACGGCAGAAGAAGTTAACAATAGTGTTTGAAACGGACTGTTCCGATGTGGTAAAGATGGTGTCTAAACCCGAGGAGTGGCCAGCTTTTGCACAATACTAGAAGAATTCTGCAGATGTAGGATGGAGTTCACCTCCTTCTCCATAGTGCATATCCCAAGAACGAAGAACACGAAGGCGGACAAGTTAGCACGGAGTGCTAGAGTTCTACCTACAGATGTGTTTTATGTAAACTCTGTTTCTCCGGCTTGGATTCCGAGTTGGTTTAGAAGCAGAGGCTGTCGACAAAAAAAAAAGAAAGAAAGAAAAGTGTAAAGAATCCAATGAAAACTTAACACGTTGTTGAATCTCTATATAGTATATATTAGTCATCATTAAAGTCTTTAAACAGCAAAAAAGAAGAAAAGCCCCAAATCGAATTTCAGATTTATCCCCTCTCTCTCTCTTCTTTTCGATCTTCGAGTCTTCGTATCTTTCTTTCTCTGATTCTCAGATTTGCGATTCAGAATGGATTCACGGATCCAAGGACGATTTGAATCCGATAGCATGATACCGAATAATATTAGTCGCAACATTGGAGGGAAACTTGGCAGCAAAGTTATGATATCGCTAAATCATAACGTAGAAAGGGCGGACGTGTATTAGAATCGGGTGAGCGAATTGGTGAGCGGATCGATCGAGATTGACGAATTGGTCAGTTTCTCAAACAGAAGATGGATTCTGATCATTTTCTGAAGAGCGTGAAAGAATATGAGGTAGTAAAGTTTTAACTTTCGTTAACCATAATGTAGAAATCGCCGCAACTTACTGGAATTATGTCATCAAATGGGTGAACGAAACAATGGATATTGAAGAATTCTTTGCCAAATTAAATTGGTTGGTTGTATGGATTAAACTTAAATTGGTGGATCCATTCGAAAACCAAACTTTAATCTCTAATTCAATTTATATGTTTACCTTCTCAGAATGGATTCATGGGCGAAATTTGTGAGCCACTTTCCATGGGCTGAGAAGAATCATGTGTTGCACTAATTTTACACTGTTGACATGAATGTATTAGAGTAGTCTACTTGAAATCTCTATGGAAGTCTTTATGCAAAATAAAATTCAAATTTGAAGATGAAATTCATTGATTCTGAATTTGATTTTGAAACATTTCAATCAGATGATGACCGCATATAAATATAAGATTTGGGCGATTGTTTAAAGATTCTCATTTGGTTGTGATCATTGTGTTTATTCTCTAAAAACACAACCAAGCCATAATCTTTAAACAAAACTATTGTACTAATGTATATTTTCTTTATTAAGTGGAGCTAATGATATTGTGCTTATATTCTATAAAACCATGGTTTTGAATTAACAATCGACACAAAGGCCATTAGAACTAAACCAATGAATTGTAGAAATTGATTTCATTTGTTTTATGAAATCAGAAAATGAAACACTATTAGGCTTTCAATTCATCAAAGCCCATTAGAATTAAATCAATAAATCTGCTTTGGTTATTGACCTAGTAAATATCGGATCTATTATTATATAATTAAGTCATTTTCTAGGGCATCTCTTTTTTTTCGTCTAGCAGCCGCGCTTTTCGCCTGCGCAGGGGAAAGCAGAGACGCCATGGGAAGAAGTAAGTTTCTCCGTCTCTCGTGTGTTCATCGTATCTCTGTTCATCCAAATGATCATTTGCCTTACGTTTTTGATTCCCATTAACCTCTTATCTACAATCCAGTCACGTCTTTACTCTCTTTTTCCTCCGTGAATTTCATTAAGCAAATGTTTTATCGTTGATTATTTATGCTATGCTTTCATTTATTTGAGCTATGTTTGAGCTACATTCATTGATTCGAACTATGTTTTCCTCGATTTTCTGGTGATTTTGGTTTCATAGACAATGTAGCTAAAATTCAATTACTGAATCGTTGCAGGACCGGCAAGGTGTTACCGTCAGATCAAGGGTAAGCCGTACCCGAAATCTCGGTACTGTCGTGGAGTGCCAGATCCCAAAATCAGGATCTACGATGTCGGCATGAAGAAGAAAGGTGTTGACGAGTTCCCTTTCTGTGTCCATTTGGTCTCGTGGGAGAAAGAAAACGTCTCGAGCGAAGCACTCGAAGCTGCTCGTATCGCTTGCAACAAGTACATGGTGAAATCCGCCGGGAAAGATGCGTTCCATCTGAGGATTAGGGTTCACCCGTTTCACGTTCTGAGGATCAACAAGATGCTTTCGTGTGCCGGAGCTGATAGGCTTCAGACCGGTATGAGAGGTGCTTTCGGGAAGGCGTTGGGTACTTGTGCTCGTGTTGCGATTGGGCAGGTGCTTCTGTCTGTGAGGTGTAAGGATAATCATGGTCACCATGCTCAGGAGGCTCTTCGTCGTGCTAAGTTTAAGTTCCCTGGCCGTCAAAAGATTATCGTCAGCAGGAAATGGTATGTTTTTCGAAAGAATGAGCATTTCTTATTTGTTTTTTTTTTGAATCAGTTTTGTCTGGTTGATTTTAAGTTCGTGGCTTTTTGTTTTTCTTCAGGGGATTCACGAAGTTTAACAGAGCTGACTTCACGAAGTTGAGGGCAGAGAAGCGTGTTGTTCCTGATGGTGTCAACGCTAAGGTATCTCAATTATGCATCCTTTTGATAAGAATCTCTCCTGGTTGTAATCATTACGATTTTAGTTAATCTTCTGCTGTTGAATTGAACAATGATTTGGTTTATGTTGCAGTTCCTGTCATGTCATGGACCTTTGGCTAAACGTCAGCCGGGAAGTGCCTTTTTGCCAGCCACCTATTGAAGTTTCGGACCTGCAAGTCTCTTCTCTCCTCAAGGGTGAAGAATTATAAAGCATTTTGAAACTTTTTACTTATCTTTTGTTTTTAAGTTTTTAGTTGGACACAGTCAGTATTCTGAATCTTTTGTCGACTCTTTTGCTCTGAAATGATATTGTTACTTCAGTGTTTTAATAACTTCTTTTGCAAGTTTTCTCTATTTGATCTGCTTGAGTTTGAATTGAAGTGAGAATCATAGGATTTGATAACTATTCTCTTTATAAACTGGATTTATTTCTGTAGTAAGTAATAAATATTTTAACCTTAAAACTGAGATGGGTGATTGGTTCATTTACTACATTTTACTCCTGGTGTTAGTAAAGCTTAGCTAGCTAATGTTAGGTGGTTGGTCTTTTCTACTACTCGTATTTACGATCTAACATCTCATGAAATATATTCGACTGTGTGATGAAAAAGAAAGTGACGGAAACATGTCAAAATCAGAATCAAACTGCCATTTTCATACGTAAATCCATCTTTGTTTTCTACATTTCAAAGAATTTATGGCAACCATTTTCTGAAGAAAGAACCAAAAACTTGCAAGCAAAAAGATCGAGATAGCTTGCACGTACGTCCATGTGATCAAAAGCACTTATTTCTTCTCTCCTCGGATTTGAGAGTATAAACACAAAACATAGATACTACTACATTCGTTCTCTTTCGCCAAAAAAATGATAGAAACATTAGTATTTAGAAAACAAATTTCAACAACATTAACAGAACTGCAAAAACTCTACATCTTTGATCCACCAATCTTATTATAAATCATGTTTCTGTTCTTCCCAAGAACCTAACAATACCACCAAGATGATTGTATTTGAATTGAATTAAATTTTATAACCAAACAAACTGCAACTTTCGACCTCCCCATCACCAAGAATCTTTGATTTCAATCTGCAAAAATCTCCTGAAAATGTACTATCATCAGCAACCCATAACCGCACAATTGTATACGAAATTCGACGAATGTTTCCTATCGAGCAACGTCCACACAGGCGGACTCCGATCACTCGCCGACGGTATCCAAGAATTCAACTCAATAAACCCTCCACCAGAACTCCTAGGCCCACCAATCACAATCAACCTCTCGCCGCAAGCTCTAAACGCCAATCCCCAACCGTTAACCGAATCAGCTCTCTCAGGCAACCTCCCCAACGTAAACCACTTCTTCCCCTCTTTATCATACTTCCTCACTTCCATATCAGCATGATCCGCCGCATACAACTCATTACCCACAACCGCCACAAGCGGTGGCGCCCCCGCCGACGCCGCCGCCATCTCCCTACTCCTCGGCGGCGACATCTCCGGAACCTCCGTCCATCTCCTCGTCTCCAAATCGAACTCCTCCCCGCAGGTAAGCACTTTCGAATCACTCCCTCCGATTCCTCCGATCACGTAGAACTTCCCGTCCATGAACACACCCGAACACATCTTCCTCGGCTTGTTCATCTTCGGAAGCGTCGTCCAAGTCTTCAGCTCCGAGTTATACATCTCCGCGGAATCACTGATCCTCCCGAGAGAATCGCAACCGCCGGCGAAGATCGCGATCTCTCCGAGACTCGCCGACCCGAACAAACACCTCGGAGAATTCATCCTCATCCCTGAAGACCAGGAGTTGGTCAAAAGACTGTATCGGTAAATCACGTGAGAGGAGTCGTCGTCTTTGCCTAGAACGAGCAGATCGGTGCCGACGGCGAGCGATTCTTTATCGGCGCACATGAAGGTGACGCCTGAGGGCATTGTAGGAAGATTCACCCATCGTCTCGCGACGGGATTGAAAGCGACCCATTCCAAGAGCTGGCAGGAGAAGTAAACCCAGTGCTCGACGATCCGGTTCTGCCTTCGGAGCCTGTAAATGTCACCGGATTTAACCAGAGACCGGAAACTCCGGTTTAGAGATGCGATTGAGCCGTAATCGGACCTCGAGCAACGGATCAAGCAGCTGATCGAATTGTCTCTCCCGATGTCGTTGATAAGCGAATCTCCATCGTCATTGTTGGCATCATCGTTTCCGTGAATTGAAGATCTCGTCAATTTGGGAGTCTTGATTTGTCTGAGCTCGATATCGTCATCGGCATCGTCTAATGCTCTTTTGCCATTGGTGAGCTTAGATTGAGAAGAGTCTTCTTCTTCTTCTTCTTCTCCTTCTCCTTGTGGATACATGTAAGGCCACTTGGATTCTGAAGGACGAGAGCTTGAGAAAACCCTCGATAGAAGATATTTCCGATCTTCCACCATCTTTCTCTTTGAGATGGATGCAGAGAGAGAGAATCTGAGAAAATCCCAAAATGAGCGAAGACTAGTTCAATCAAAACACGCACGATTCAGAGTATTCTCAATTTTCGATTGATCATTCAAACACCGATGAGAAATAGATTCACAAACACCGATCCAAACACCAAAAAATTGCGACTTTATGGAATATCAAACTGTTAGCTTCGAAACTCAGATCTCTAGATTCCTAATTCAAAGCTCAATTTAAAGAATCGAACCGTAGGAATCGCTGATCCGATCTGAAAATGATTCCTCGATGGAGAAGAAGAAGAAGAAATGAAGGAAGGAAAGAAAAATGGAGAATCTCTAAAAGGAACAACAAAGAGAAATAGAAGAGATTATATAACAATAATCAGGAGGTACTTACGGAGAAAGAAAAATAAATTTGTAAAGATTCTGTCGTCTCTTGGAAACTCTCTCTGCGAACCGGAGTGATGCGTATGAGTCCGTCCGTCCTTCAGGAGAGAGAGCTCAAAGTTAAAACTCTTCTCTAGAGGTCGAATTTCAACTTTCTCTCTCCTCCTCTGTTTAACGTTCTCTCTCAAGTTTATACTTTTGTTTACTTTTTTTTTCTCTTGGGTTTAAGTTTCTTCTTTTGGTTTTATTCTTGGGTTAAAGTTATTAAAAACGTATTTAAGTTTTTGAATTATTGGTTAAAGCTTTTCCTTTTCGACATGCGTTGGTGAGTCCAGATTTATAGATAAGATTTTTCCTTTTTTTTTTCAGTTTGTTTAGCTTATTAAAATCAAGAAACTCAAACTGAAACTGCTGTTTCTAGTTTTGTTTTGTAGTGTTCAGTGTAAATGTTCTAAAAAGTTTCTGTACTTTACCTGTTAAATTTTCTGTGGTCAAAGAAAGAAGTTACTTTGTAATAAAAACTTCTTGTACGTCACAAGAATTTCAAATAGCCTTTTTTCTTACAATATGTACTGTCACATTCATCTCCTTCAAACAAAACAATAATTGATTTTCTATCTTTTAGAACCAAATAAATCTTTCAAAAATTAAACAAAAATTATTCTAGGATAGGTATATCAATTTCGTTTGAATTTTTGTCAAAAGAATATAAAGTAGTGGTTTATGTATTAGACGCATTTCCACACTCAAATATTATTAGGAATGTAATGCTTCTTGTCCACCGAATATAATACTCTCTTTTTATGTTTATCGAATAACATAACAGTACAGAAAAAAGCATGTATGCTGATCGGAATAGCTGAACAGAGAAATTAGGAATACGAGAAAGCTGTCGACAAAGTACAATTCTAGGGTCACGGAACACGTGACACCACACGTGGAAGTATATTTTTGCGCATAAACCATGAAATTAGTGTACTAATTACTTTACTAGTACTTTATTATTACAAGTGTTTACTGAGATATATAACTTAAACTTATGTGGTGGGCGTTGAGCCGTTGACCAATAAAATAAACAGTTGTTGGTGGGCTCTTTTATCTCTTCGATAGAATAGTATTCGTCTGTTTTCTTGTACATGTGTTTCAGTCATATATATTTTCAGCTACATGTGTTTTATCGTCAAACGAGGGGTATTTCCAAATCACAGATAGACATAGATTAGCTCTCTATTTTTAGAAATCTTTATTCAAATTAAGTTAACTACAATTACAATGACGACATTTTTCCGGATTAACAGTGGACTATATACTCCAAGATCTTAGTGAATTGTTTTTTTTAATGGACCGACGCTTTTATACAACTTAAAAGATCATCTATTATTTGTTTGTAGGGCGTCAACTTCTTTGAAAGCTTTTAACATTCATACACACACAAAAAAATCTTCTTTGAAAGCTATTAGACATTGACACATGCGTGCATCATATTTATGTACTTCCAGAAGATCGATCTAAATAAAGTGTCAAAAGAAATATTACAATGTTCCATATATATCGTACCATGCTTTTATTCTTTAAGAACAACAGAAAATCGTACCATGCTTTATTTATCTTGCATATTTTACCCATTGATTATAGTTTTATTAATCGAAGCTTGAGTTGCGCCGAAAGAATATAGCGTGCAGCTAAATGATTATTAAAATTATTGCGAGTTGTGACTTTGTGGATCTTGCCAGCTTTAATCCACTCATTATTTGCCACGTATGAGAACTGTCTTAAACCAGTATTTGGAGTTTTGGACGGTAGCAAAAGTGGCTTTATCACTTGTAAGACTTATGACTAATCTAATCGGGACGCTTTTTCTTTCATTTTTTTTTCTTGTTCTTTTTTTACCATAAATCCGTTTTTTTTTCCTGTTCTTGTGTTAATTTTCGTGCTTGTTTGTTTATTTTGGCCAAGGGGTTTAAAAAATGTATGATTTTTATTTTTGGTCTAAATGTGTAAAAAGCATGCGTAAAATACTAAAATGTACGATTTTGGCTGACTCCAAAATGAAAGAAAAAAACATATCTATGTCTTTTAAATTTTAATAAGGTATTTCCCAAAGCTCGTGAAAACTTAGTGCTTTAACGAAAAAGAAAGTAGATAGATTCGTTGAGGGCGACATCGTATAAGAGATGTAAGGTCTATATTTTATTAACTAATTTATAAAACAAATAAAAAATTAATCGATCTTGGCACATCTGAAGTGTTTTAATAATCATATCGGAATAAGAATTTTCATCAAAGTTTTGGACCTATTTTTTATTCAAAATTGACAACATTTGGGGGTCAACGGTCAATAGCCGTGAAATTTAAATCTTCATATATTATTGATGATATTTTATCTGTTACTCATAGAGTCGTCGCAAAAAATGCATATAACCTCAAGGAGAAATTAATATCGAACGAATTGTATGTATACATCTTCATGTGGTAAGCGTTATATGTCCTCTTTCCGTTTTTAAAGAATATTGGTAGAAAAGGCATTTTTTGCTTTTTAATTTCTTGCAAAATGATCGGATAGATGACTGTTTTTTGGGTGTATCATAGTAGCTTCTGTCTGAAAGTGAAGTCCAAAGAGCTGTCCACGTGATCTGTTTGTTTAGGTGTGTTCACATTTCTTTTCCTTTCACATAAATCTCTTTTAAATTATAAAGTCTCATTAGTCGTCGTTGGAGAAAAAAAGAGTCTTAATCGATGATTACATCCCTATATCATATATGTGAAAGTGTTATTTAAATTCTGAGTTTTATGTACATTATGATATAATAATGATAAGGAGAATCACCAATATTTACCTTTTTATGTCATTGCATTACTTGAGCCATCATCCGATGCCGTGATAGCCCATGCTACATCTGTAATCACTATTGAGGAAAAGACAAAATTGCCAACAACATATTAGCTTTAAAATGTATCATTTAACCTTACAAGTTACAACACATTCGAGTCTTTTCCGAATGATCCGTCCATAGGAAACTACGTGGTGGCTCCCAATACCTTTGCATTTTTTCCTCCTTTGACAATGCCTTGTCATCCAAGTCAACGTCCAATTCCAACACGTGCTATTCGTAAATCAAGATTTATGTAGGAACGAATACAGCTAACTAAGTAATATAGTCTGGTATGCCCCTGTAACGCATTATGAATATGATCAATAACGTTCACATAGTCACTTTTGTGGTCAAAACATTTTTTTTTGCGTTTTGTTTTGGGTTGTAATTGTAACTGCAAGTTGCGGTTCACAAATATGTTAACACATTTTTGTGTTTTGTTCTGTGTCGTAACTGCAAGAGTCAATTTGGTTAATTCAAAATCGGTGGCAACTAGCTAGGTTATAATACGTAGGATGTCAATACATGATCAGCATGTTAGTAGTTTGTTATAAGGTACCTAATCTGGTTTCACTCTGGAAAAAAGTTGTATAAATCACTTAAATATTCAGAAATCTGAAATTTAACTCCAAAAAGAAATAATGTTCATCGTAATAGTTGTTTTATGTTTTGTGAAACAATGACACATATTAACACATGGAAAAGCTTTCTAGATCCCTATATAACAATTACAAAAATATTAATCATGTTTGAGGAAGGAGGTGAGATATCAACTCGGAATGGGATCTTTGAATCGACTAAAATCGAGTCAATTAAATACAAGAAGAAAATTATGATTTCAAGAAAGTAGGTAAGATTGATGTAACACGTTGTAGATCTTCGAATTGATGTCAACTAATATCAAAATCCTTCTTTGCTCTTGGCTATGAAAATTGAAATCCGAATAAAAAACTAGCCGATAGATATAAGCCCTTAGACCATAGTCAACCATCTTATTTTCTGTTCTTAACCATATCTGGTAAGAAAAAAAAAAATAATGGTTCCTGGACCAATGCTCATTAATTTAAAGATAGTGGTTCTGGGACCAATACCTGGTAAATTTAAAATATTTAGAGAGATTTTTTTTTTTTTTTAAATATATAGTGGCCTTATTACGTGTAGTTTATATAATCGTTGAAAGTTCTATATATAGTTTTAACCTCAAAAACAAGAACAGCACCTTATTGTTGGTCAATAAACTCTTAACCTCTTTTTCTACATTGTCATGTTTTGTAACTTTTTCTACATCAACAGCGTCAGAAGACTCGGAACATACTACAATGAACAATACATAAAACTTTGTCTATATACAGATGCTTCTGAATCTTTTACTATTTAAGTTTGGTACACGTAGTCGTGGAGAGAAGGAGGAAGAGACAATGAGAGATGGAGAAAGTAATCGAGACGCAAATATTGATTTTCCCAACGGTTCATATGCGCAAGAATAATTATGTTCTTTGCGTTTCTTACTTTCTTACCATTGCATCATACATTTGTTAGGCGCACGTCCTTTTTTGTTTTTTTCTTCTTCTTTTGTTAACTTTCTTTTCCGTGGAATTTCTCTCGTACATTAATAGTTTTTAACTATTTATATGATACACATGTCTGTCACTATATGTAAGACGAAAAAGTCATCACAGATAAACTTTACTTGTTTGGACGGTTGGACAAATAACATGAGATTAAAGTTTTATCCAACATGTACATGCAAAAAAAAGTTATAGAATAATATATATTGAAGTAGTAAGTAATGGTGTTTTATCTAATTGACTAAAAATGCAATATAATTTGTATCAAAATAAGTCGATTTATATGTAAGACATTAATGCGGAAGATTATACTCGAATGCATAGATTTTTCCTTAAAGCGGAAGTCTATGATGGTCTAACTTCGGAAATCTGCAAAGTTGCATAGCCAATATTTAAGAAGTAGCTATCTCGATTCAATAGTTCTTTGTAATTACTCTCAATCTACCTTCCAGGCATTCCACAATTCTCACAATTTCCCCAAAGTTCCCTGTTGCAATGCCATTTGGCCCATTTCCAAGATTCTGGTTGCTCGGATCAAACCATTGCTCAAAAAGTGATTCTGCCAAAAAAGGCTAATCTCCTGTTTCTATATCTGATATGAAAAAAAATTGGTGGTGATAGAAAACGATGTCCGAAGAGTTGGCTCTGATACAGTAATCCATAAAATAAATCACAGAAACTTGGTTTATTTCATTGACATGAAAATTACATCTTTCCTATAATAACAAATCAAAGAAGATATTAGTAACATCTATCTTAATCCCAATATGATTATACGACACGTTGACACGACCATTTGTCCTCGTTCATGTGCTTTTCCGTTTTTCCCAAAGAATATTTTTTGCTCTCTCGATTTTTATATTTTATCAACACTTGAGAAAAAGACTTGGCATTAGTGAGAGCTATTCCATGCAGGTATTTTATATCTAGAAATAGTTTATCAAGTGAGCCTATTAAAGATATTAAAGGCCCATTAAGTTTGCTCGATTAAATCAAACGACGACGTTTTATTCTTTCAAATTGCGTCCGGTTTCTCTCTTCATTCACTGAAAAGGTAGTCACTGTTTTCTCTCTTTCCAGCTTCTCTGCGACTCTCTGTGTGTTGGTCAACGCCAGGTACGTTTGATTCTTCGATTTCTTTGATGCTCTTCTCTGGATCTACAGTAATTCGTTGTGCGAATCAACGATTCCTTGTTCTTGGTGCACTTTGCAATCCGTCCTTGACTCCTTTTCCGAGTTTCGCCTGAAATCGTGTTCCAGAAATGAAATTTCAGAGCCATTTAAAGCTTAATCGGAACGATTATATACGTCTAATTCATGAAATTTGATTTCTTCTAGCTCCCGAAGTTTGATCACGAACTGGAGATGATTTGATAATTGATACATATGATTTGATTTTACCTTTTATGATGTATATAGAGAATAGAGAGCTGTGGAGGTTTCTACTATTTTAAGAAAGGTTTTGGTTTTGAATTAGATTTCTCTAACAGGAAACTGTATAAATTCTCAAGCTAGTGAAGAAGAAGATGGATCATCAAGATGGATACGGTGTGGAAGTTACAGGGTTATCTCCAGCTGTTTCTGAGAAAGATCTCATCGAATTCTTCTCCTTCTCTGGTGCAATCCAACATATTGATATTGTCAGGTGAGTCTTGTCACTTCCACCGAAATTTGATTTCTTCACATTGAATTTTTTTGCATATTCTGAATTCACAATGATAAAACTTGTTATGTTTTGGCACGAGATAAGGTCGGGTGAGCAAGCTTGCTCTGCGTATGTGATGTTCAAGGATTCTTATTCTCAGGAAACTGCTGTTTTACTCAGTGTAAGCTGCTCTGTTTGGAATTGATTCACTTTTTTTGGGAGAATCACTAACTTGTTTGGAGTTCATCGATAACTTCAGGGCGCAACGATATTGGAGCAACGCGTTTGCATAACTCGTTGGGGACAGCATCATGAGGAGTTTAACTTCTGGGACGGGACTTCACGAAGTTTTGAAGATGAAACAAACTCACATGTACGAATCATTTTTGTGTTTGCTTCTTCATGTTGAACGATGATGATTTTGTGTTTTTGCTTCTTCTGATTTATTTTTAAGCTCTTTTTTGGTTCTTTCAATCATGTAGACTCCTCCTCAGAGAGGCGACTTCAACGCCGGAGAAGCAGTGACAAAAGCTCAACAAGTGGTGAAAACAATGCTAGCCACCGGGTTCGTGCTAGGCAAAGACGCTTTAACCAAAGCTAAAGCCTTTGACGAATCCCACGGAGTATCAGCTGCAGCGGTGGCCAGAGCATCTCAACTAGAGCAGAGGTTTGGTCTCACTGACAAAATCTTCGCCGGAGTCGAAGTTGTCAGGTTAACCGACCAAAAGTACCATGTCTCAGACAAAGCCAAAGCAGCTGCAACCAGTGTTGTCAACAGCAGTTACTTCTCCAACGGAGCTCTTTGGCTGTCCGGTGCGTTAGAACGGGCGGCTAAGGCCGCGTCTGATCTTGGTAACCGCGGCTCGACGCAGTGATTGAACGATAAACGGATCAGAACGTTATTCGTCAAGTGATTGTTAATATATATTAACTATGCAAAAAGCTGATCATGAATAACTCTACTGGCTTATGAAATAGGTTGTTGTTATTAATGTGTATCAAATTTTATCAAAGCTAATACTACTAAGAAACGTTTCCCAAGTTACTCACATATGATATATGGTTGGTCTAAACTTGGTTACATGTACATAAGTGTTGAACAGTTGTATGATATTTCTTTAGCTAGCATCTTGAACAAATACCAACTCACGTATTCTTAATAACCAATGTTGTGAGAATATATGAAAACCATTACAACCTCTAAGATCCTATCAGTTCCGGGAACTAGTGGCGTTAAGGCTCTGGAAGAGCTCGGGAAGATGGGCATTGGTGAGTTTAGTTCTCTTGCTGATCTCCTGTTTCTTCTTCTTCTTACTCTTGGGTTTGTTCATGGGTATCCCCTGCATCTGCGCAGCAGCTCTCCTCGCCGCAGTGTCTGTCGCCGCCTTCAAACCATTCTTGAGCAGCTCCTTCTCCACGTCCATCATGTCGCTTGGGGCGTCCGTGTCACGGTACAGAGCTTTAAAGTCGTCATGAACCTTAATCTCGCACTTGAAATCATTTGGATACGCAATGTCTTCTTGTGAGTTTGATAGCAACCAGATGTCTTCTGAAGCTTTAAGGGCCTGCAATCATTCAAGACCACCATCTTCAAATATTCCACTGTCTTGTTGAAGGATTCAAGGCGAGCAATGCTGAAGAATCTCATATTTCATGTCAAGAAACTATAATCGTACCTGCAAATCCTCCATGACATTAGGGTAAGCGTCTTTGAGATCAATCACGGCAATGCCATCAGGATTCTTATATATCAAGGAAAGAAGCTGGCTCTTGTCATTGACATTGTGCTCAGCCTTGTAAGAGAACCTTCTTCCGTCGTAATGCGCTTTTGGGTTTTTCCTCATACTATCAAAAACAGCCTTATTGGCTTTCATATCCACATGACACGCTTCGTTTATCAGCTCCGGCGTAAAGGCTTGCCTTGTCTACAAGAAAAAAACCAACTTTGTATTAGCTCATACGAATATGAAGAAGGAAAGCAACAACAAGAGCAAGAAAACAAACCTCGAAGAGGAGATCAATGACACGCTTGATCTGAGCTCCAACAGGAGATTTTCTGATGCTGTTAATGAGCTGAAGCCGCTCGGTGTCGTTTGAAAACTTGGCACCATCGGGAGGCTTAGGCTTCTGAGTTATTGCGGCAGGCACGGGCCGCCTCAAAGGAGGTGCAGCAGCTCTTGAAGAAGCAATGCTCGAAAGCGTCGATTGGCATTTTACTTGCTGCTTTTTGAAATTGTTAAGCTTATCACTCAGAGACATCTGTAGAAAACGTAATCCCTAGCCGTCAATATATCTATTTGAATACAAGTATTCTATCACAGAATTCTCTGCGTTAAATCATAGCAACAGATCGAAAGCGTGAATCGAAAACGAGGAATATAGTAGTCAGAGTTCGTTCACCTCTGCGACTATCTTATTGACAAACTTCACCGATATCTGATATAGGAAATAAGAAGGGTCATGAGGAGGAGTGAACAACTGTTTTTCGTGAAATTGAAAATCTGATGATCATGAAAAACTTTTTTTCAATTCAATTGCAGAAGATCAAAAGATATGAACAAACCTAGATTACAGAAGAAGAAGAGAGAACGAACGAAGAAGAAACTCAATTTCTGTATTTTTTCTGAATGTCTCCTTGATTATTCCCTACTTAAACGCGCAATAGAAGTAGCTTTTGATCTCAGCCCTTGGTTCAGCTCTCTTAATCTGGACCCTCCATCTCTTAATTCCTATATCGGATATTGGTAATGTGTCCACGTGTAGGGACAAGATCATAGAGAAAGATCAAGGGCTGAAAATAAAAGAAGTGAGTTTGAGCGAGGGAAAGCAAAGATTGGGTTATTCAGAAGAATATGTCGATGGTTTTCATCTTCTTCTTCCTCTCGTCTTCTCTGTAATTCATCTTGTTGTTGGATTCTTAAAGTTTGATTGGAATTTCTTTGTTTTACCAACATTGGCCTGCGAGGACAATAAATCCCAAACTAGTTGTAAATGTAAAATATAATATATGACTGTTTCCTAATCAAACAACAAGAGATAATACAAGAGAATACAACATCTACTCAAGTAATAGAGCTGAACTAATTCAATGAATTTAGTGTTTGGAACTTAGCAAAAAAAAAAAAAAACTAATGAATTATCAAAACTGCTCTCTCATTTGTTTGGTTGCAAATTTGTGCTTCTCTTTCTTCTATTAGCTATATTCCTCTGTCTTTTCTCCTTTTCCTTGCGCTTCTTGTGTGCCGTCTTCTTCTCCTCACTCTGAGGCTTGGCAGAGATTTTAGTTTGAAGGCTTCTGTGTTCCTTCTTCTTCTTCCAGGTTTGTTCACTCTGAGGTTGTATCTTCCGTACCACATTACCTCGGACTGGTAATGAGACATTTTTCGACACTTGACTGTTCTGGAAAACAGTATTTGGACACAATGCTGCTTCCTCTGAGTTAATGTGCGAATTACCGGGCAGGGAACTTATAGTTTGTAGCACAAGTCTGTGTGCTGCCATCCCAAGTCTATCCCCAGAAATGGATCCTTGTGGATTAAACCTCTTGATTTTTATTATCTTTGCAGGAGCTCGTCTTCTGTCACCATCTTCATGCCATAGACTAGCCCCACCTTTCAAATCCGCTAGCTGTATAGTCTGAGAAGACGATACATGAAAAACAATCTAATTAATTTACTAACCAGAAGCCAAAATGAGCGAATAGTAGTCTCAACTATACCTTTTTAGGGAGCACCACTCCTGGAGGGGGACGAGCAATGTCGCTGCCTCTAACATCTTCTGGAAGTTTGTATATGGCACAACTGAAAACAAAAAATAATGTTAATTTGATAAAGCTCAAGGAGATGAAAGACATGAAAAAAAAAAAAAAAAAAAAAAACCAAATTCTTGATCAAGGGCTTACATGACTTGATTGGCTAAAACATCCTCCATGCCATCGATCGGGGAAGGGAAGCAAGGAGGCTGACTATCTCCACCACATGAAGCTAAGTAACCATTCATCCCTTCACTGCATTTATCAAGAAATTTCCGAAATCACTACATTAACTACCTACTGAATCAACTATTCTCAAGATTAAGACACAAACCTTAGTACAGGGTCAACAATTTCCGTAACTGATCCTCGTTCTTCACTCCTCAGTTTGAGGGTTCGGCTATTAAGAGAACGGATGAGCTCAGCAAGGGGATGAGATGCAACTACAAAGAGCATGTCACACAAGAAACTGTTTCTTCGAATTTCCTCCTTCTGGAATAATAAAAATGGAAGAAACACAAAGTTGCATGTGATTATACAATTGTCTTATACAGAAACAATATAACAGAGGTCAATTCATCTAAAACTGAGATAGGCTGTACCGTCAGTGAGTGCTCTGCTTGTGCGGCTGCATCCAGAAGACGCCCTTCTTCAATAAAAGGCAGTTTTGCTATACCCTTTACAAGGAAAGATAGAATATATGAGAACGCAGAATTATCACATCTAACAAAACCATCAATACTGACTTAATCAGCATGGAAAGCAGAACAAACCTGCCAAGAATAGCGCTTTCCATTCATGTCAATCTCAAAATCTGCACACCACAAAAGTTAAAATGAGAGACATGGATTACACAATGCCACCATGAAAGAGACTAAACTGAAAAAACCTCATACCTGAAGGATAAAAATCAGCTATAGGTGAATCTGGATCTGTCATCAATGTCCTAAAGCAGTCTGGGAGAGCATGTGCACTGCGAACGGAATCCAGTGAGCAAACAAGTGACATCAAAGAGAGATGATGAACACTTAGAAATAATGATAATATACCTTGCAGATGGAAGAACTGCCAGAAGCTGATTAAATGGTTTAAAAGGGGAACCTAGTTCGAACTTAATCTCTAGCTTATCAAGGAACTTAAGATCAGATGCGAACGGTGCATAATGATACGGATAAAACCTGCAAAATAAACAAATGGTAGAAGGAAAAACTGTGTATCAGTCACGCATGGCACAGATTGACTCTCCCACAGAAAAAAATTGATACGTTGAACAGTCTACTAAAATGTGTAGCATGATGCGTAAAATAAAATCTAAACGACAATATGGTTTATCAAGCGTACTAATCATCAATCTTTAAAATATACATGAAACGAACCACAAAGAAATAATCAACTGTGAAAAGTATTATTATATATGTAGGAGGGTGACAAGAAACTGACCAGTTCCAGGAACAAACACCATGATAATAGTAATGCATTATCCAACAAAGGCCTTCTGTATACTTCAAAACCTACTCAACAATAACAAAACCATAAATTGGTGCATTCTGGGTGACTTAATCGTAATTTCTTATTCGTCAAATAACACGCATGGGAAACTCACAACATCTCTGCGTATTTGTTCCATTTCCTCTATAGACTTAGCTGTGAATTTCTCCTCATAGTATCTCTCTCTCCATCCTTGTACACCTAGCTTAACCTGATGATACAGCAGCCACGTAAAATTGCCAGTGTGATTAAATGATTGATAAGGCAGATATGAAAAACAAACTCACGAAAGTTAAGCTATCATGCAATCATTGATAGAAACACAGATTTGTTTTCATGCTGATTGTGCAGGTAAAATAAATAAAAATAACCTTATCTTCTTCGCTTTTTCCTGTGCTGAACCCATCAGATTTCTCCCGCAGCAGTTTTTTAAGCTTAAACTTCAATTCTTCTTTGTTATCTAGTTCCTGAAAACCACTATCTATATTAGTACACTTTAAACGAGAAAGCAAAGCTCAAATCCTTGATAACATCAAGCAGAAAGAACAGCAAAACTTTCAAGTTTTACCAAACTTGAAATGGAGAAAGAGCAATAGTTTACACTTCACAAGCAAAGGTTAAAATGAAACAAACGAATAGCAGACCAACATGAGGCAAACAAGAGCTAACGATTTAGTGAAAATTCCTACTCAGATACAAGATGACTTACTTCTTCGTTGATGCTATTTTCTGTTTCAACATCCACTACACCAACGCTATCATCCATAGACAGACGCAAAAGTTTTTGTGGAGGTAAGGAATCAGACTCTTCAGCTACAGAATCTAGTTGCACAACCTGGCCACTATTATGTCTTCTGCTTGATTGAGCTCTATCACGAGATTCACGACCAAACCTTTCTGATTGCCTCTGTAACAGAAACCACAACAATTTGCACTATTAAATAACTAACCCATAGAAGTTTATGATATGTCTATTTGTGTAGCTTCCTTCATAATACCTTAAAATGAAACGAAAATACAGATAACTGAAGGTAACTAAATTATAAACGGAAATTAACCTGATGAGTTTGTGCTCTCCTCTGAAATATATTATTTTCAAATAGCCCAACGGACTGGATAAAATGCTCCACATTTTTTAAGTCCAGCTGAAAGTTAGTAAATAAAAGAGTTAAAACGATAATCCAACAGCCACATAAAGTAAGATAAAGAATGTTTAATCAAATGCACCTTGCTTCCATTGCTTAAGTAACTTGCTATTGATCCAAATTCCTTCTTGTACACAGACATCAGTAATTCTATAGCACCCTGCAAGACAACAAAAAGATTAATCAGAAAAACCTTTTTCGAATATTTTTCTCAAACTTGTCAAACTGTTCTAAGCAAAGCTCATAGACTTTCATTGACACCAAGATGCGTCAGTTTTAATGAAAGAACACATACTATAAGTAGATATGTATAAAGCTATCAAATACCAAAGCAATATTAACTACCAAATGAAGATTTCTACCAAGTAATTTATGCTCTGATATAGGAACAGGGAAAAGTCCTATACTAAGAAATACTATATTCAGCAGATATCATAGAATTTAAGATGAAATAAATGTCAGGACACACTGTCCCAGACATTTTGACAGCTGGAAGAAAGTTAAAACTAAAATGGAACGAACCTCCCGTATCTCTAGCGTAGGCATATGTGGCAGGAAATCATTCCCAACGAAAAAACAGATGAAGATGAAGTCATCAATTATGCGGTCTAAGCTCTTTTGCAACCGCGAGTTAGGTATCTGCATGTCATGCTCCAAATACTCTCGAAGCGTCCAGATATTTACGAACTGCCAAAAGATAAGGAAACTTAATGATACACATAGCATGCAATTTGGAAAATGTAGTACTGAGGTGCATATTGCATAACCCTGAAATATACCTGGTATGGTTTCTTAGCTACGACATTTGCCTCACTCTTATCAAGCATTTCGCCTGCCTTCCTCTTTACCTTCCCCTCACAATCTGCTGCTCGGTGCCCAACCTGGCCGCACAAGAAGCATTTGTCTTGTTCTCCAGGAGTGAAAACAACCTAGGTGAAGTCACCACGGGGAAAACAAAGTAGAATCGGCATTAAGAGAAGCATATAAAATAAATTCCGCTACTAATAAATGAAGACCCATAAAGAACATTGGTACAAACCTCACGAAGGATTGATATATGAACTTCGTGGGTGGCCAAAGCCAGCATGATCAAATCTGCGTCCTGTTATTCAGAAATAGTCAGTAGAAGCGCCTTATTGACTAGCTCTATCAAGATCACAGAATATTATAGCAAAACTAAACATGTAGGCATGTAAGAAAATAAGAAATAAAGGGAGGTTATATTACCAAACCATACAGACAATGGCAAGTGTTTGGGTTGTAACCAGGATGGTTCTTTTGAAGACGTATGTATGACATGATCTTGTGTTCCCCCTCACCAGGAACATTAGCATCTGAGAGGATAACCTTCACAATCAAATTAAAAAAATCATGAGCAAAACCTGAAGTATGCAGTAAACAACCATGAGGAAAAAATTCAGAGACTCACCTTAATCTTTTTCCACCCAGGATCAGAATTTAGCCTAACGTGAATGTAGTACTGCAACGCAATTGACAGAGTAGACATGAAGGATGTCCCAGGAGTTATAACATTAGAGTCAAAAACTTGAGAGTCCACTTTAGGAGGCAATCTCTTCCCTTCACTCTCAAACTCTTCCCGCAGCCGCTCTTCTTCAGCTGCCTAAAACAGCAGTTAATGCGTCAAAATCTCAATCATTTATTGTGAAACAATGTATAAACAGAGAGTGGAGTGGTACATACTGCTTCTGCTGCATCCTTTGCAGCTCTAAACCGTCTGGATCTCTGTTGATTCATTTTCGCCCTTGGAGCAACACCGTCTACAAAAATTGGAAAAAAATACAGCTTTACAAGACGGATCAAATAAAAAAAACAAACTTTGCAAAGATTGAATTATACACTCACCAATAGCTAAGTATAACAGCTTCCGGGGTCGAACCATGACAAAAAGTCTGTCTAAGTAATCGAACATGCATTGATACACCTCGGAAAACGTCGTCGGAGAAGGCTGAGAGTAAGAAGGTAATAACAATAAATCAAAAACTCACACAACCGATGAATGAATTCGTATTTCGAGATAAAGCGTACCCTGTCTTCGGGATGGAAGCATGGATGAATGATTCCGTTCATGTCGAGATAAAAATTGTCATACTCGAAGCCGTTAGGATTCGGTTTGCTAGTATCGACGGGGACCGTGGCGCCGCCGCCGATTTCGAGCGGCTCTTCCTCGATGACATCTTGCAAAATCAACGGATACCTCTCGATTAACCACCTGTAGAATGATGGTACACCCATCGGAACCCTAAAACCCTAGCTACAGTGACTTTGAGCTACGGCGGTAAGTGAACGGCGACGATATTAGGAATCGATGATGATACAGAGAAGAGGATGCAACAACAGGCGCCAACACTTTTCTGTTTTTCTAATTTGGGCCCAATCAATTTCTCAATTCGACCCATCTTTTATTTCCAAACCCAACTACATAAATTAATTGTGTCGTATGGTTAAAATTGTTCCGACAAGAACTGTATTCTGTGTTGGATTTTTGGATAGATCTGCTGTCGGTAAAGATTACGCCACGTGGCACATTTTGTGCCAAAAAATCAAATCCGAAAAAAAAAGAACAAAACAAAAATCTCATCCTCTTTCGCCTCCAATCACTCCAATCGAATCTCATGGCTGCTTCTTCAATTCCGCCGTTAACCGCCGTAACCTCCGGCATTCGTAACTCGCTCCTCCTCTCTACCACCTTCTCCTTCCCAGCTTCTTCATTGTCTCCCACCACCAAATCACAAAGACACATTCAGAGATTGCTCCAAGCTTCCTCCGCCGCTTCCTCCGCCATTCCTTCAGATTCTAAGCCGACGAAGAGAGAAACAGTCTATTTCGACGGCGGAGCTCATTACGGAGATCTATTGGCGAATCTCGTCTTGGGCCTAACCATCCTGTGGCTACCATTAACACTAGCCGCGGTGTCTCGAGCGTTTAACCTCCGTTACAGGTTCACAAACCTCCGCGTGACGGTGATCTCGGGGCTCACCGGAGAAGATCGGAGCGATTTCTCGTACAAGGTGATTAAAGACGTCCAGGTTGTGCCGAGGTTCATCGGAGAATGGGGTGACATCATCATCACGCTGAGAGACGGGACGAAAGTTGATCTGAGAAGCGTTCCTAAGTTCAGAGAGATTGCTAAATACTGCTTATCCATGGCTGATCAACCTGCCGTTTTGAAAGAATCTGGTGCCAAAGGCTTTTGAATATTTCTCAATTCTGTGCAAAAGGCAAAATCAAATTTTAACTCGTGTTGTGAGTTTTTCAATAGAAATCGAATCGTTTCTTCCATGTCCATATTTGAAATTGATCTAGTGATTTCAGCTCTGTCTAAGAAGAACTAAACTGCGCGCGTTTTTAGCTCTGCAAAATGCAACGGCGTGATGTTGGTTTCTATCGAAACGGCGAGTAGTCTTCTTGTTAGTTAAACGAACGGCATAAATTATTATTAACTGTTTCCACAACATGTAGCACATAACGCTATGTTGATAATACTGAAACAGCCCAACGACTTTTGAGAAACGGCCCAAATTATATCCGGATTCATATTGGATTTTGCAACTTTTCTAATAACTAGTGATCAAAGAAAAGAAAACCGTTTGGTGGAAGCGTTTTATAACTTCTACCAACAAAAAGAATAAAAAGTATAAGAATTTTATCACTTTACTAATAGGAATGTTACATATTGTTGTTGTAGGTACATTTTGAGTCGATCGAATATCCTAAAAATAACTTTTTAAGTAGTTCAGAATTATGATCAAACAAATGTGTTGACCATATATGGTCTATATGTTCATCTTTGGCCGTATAGATAATCGCCATTGGATTCTATTTAAATCTGTTAATAGTAGTAATATATTTGGAGAAATTAATAATATAATTTTTTTTTGTGTGAGAGGAGCAGGTTGATGATAATTATAAGAAGTAGAGAGGCCTTAAAGCTTTTGATGTCTGACACATTCTCATCCAATCTTAGGCAGTCTTCCACAATTCCCCATTTTGACCATATTATTCTTGTTTTTATTCATTGTTTATCATATAGGTTTATATTTAATAGTTTTTGGCTACGCCATTATACATTGAAATCATTATGTGGGCCGTGAGAGTATATATAAATGTAGAAGACAGCGTTGAGTTATTCATGCTTGGTAACTGGATGCAGATGGAATTTTCATGTAACCTTTTAAAAATACGAAAGCTATATTTTTTCTTCAATGTAACTAGCTAATATCATAAACTTTAGGAGCTCTTTCAAATCACCACCATTTATAA
Organism: Microthlaspi erraticum; assembly: GCA_902728155.2. NCBI lineage: Eukaryota > Viridiplantae > Streptophyta > Magnoliopsida > Brassicales > Brassicaceae > Microthlaspi > Microthlaspi erraticum. The sequence continues at coordinate 83,612 of CACVBM020001178.1, forward strand.
ATGGTTGAATCTTACTAGATCCGAATTCGAATAGGAAAGAGACAAAAGATGTTAAAAATTAGTAACGTGGGTTTATAAAGTTGTGAAACGTGTATAGCATAAAGCATTCGTACACACTGTACATAAAATCGTGTCTCTCTAGTCTCAGTCTCTCAACTTTCAAACCTTCAACTTTTAATAAAGACGAACAATTTGCAAAATTCAGATTCCTCTCTTTGTCCTTAAGCTTTAAGTCACATTGTTTCACATGCATGGGCGTCCATTGTCCACATACATGTACGTGCACATCTGTAATTTTTCATGTCTACACGTGTAAACAAGTACGCGTGTTGAATACAGTCCGCATCATGCCTCTAAACATATTCACGAGAAACTTAAAATACGTGGGATATAGTTCATACTTTTTTTTATAAAGGCATATGGTTAATATTTTCTAAAAATATACACTGGTTTCCTTGGATGTGTACTTATAATTTATTTATGAAAACAAAAACCTTACAATTCAAGGTTATCAAACTTAATCCAAAACAGGAAAGTGGTTGAATCTCAATTGGTCAGTCTTTTTACAATTTCAAAATAAACAGAAAATGGGCGGCGCATAGTAGAACGTTGGTCAAATGTTATGCTAACAAGCATCCTTAAAATGTGCAAGGATGTCTTTCTATTTTCTTAATTTTTCCCGTTATATAGAGTAGTGGAATTCCTTTTTTTTCCTCTTTTTGATACTGGTTTTTATATAGATTTTGAACCAATTTCGAAAGGAAAAGATGTAATATATGCTAGCTTTGAACAAAACTAAAAGAATTTCAAACAAGATAGATAAAGTAGAGTGATATCTGAAAATAAGAAAAACAAGTAGAGTGATATCCAAGGAAAGATGACTAAGGGCTCCATAAGCCAAAAATTACATTTAGCTGAGGAGGACTAAGTAAAATTAAATTGGACATCGGATTCCTATAAACTTTTAGTTGTAGCCTTGTAGATTAGGAAGAAAATATTTTAAAAGACGAAGAAGTAGAATGATTCTAGGGTTTCAGAAAAGCTGACTCGAATTTCTGAAGCTAGGCCCTACATAATTGTAGGAATCCCAAGCAAATTAACCTCTACTAAACGTTAATATTTCGATAACGTTGATGTATATGTTAGGCGATTGCAAGTACTTTTTCGAACTTGTTAAAGAGTAACTGGTTTCCGCGATGAGTACAATCGGAACCATAGAAGAACTTGTTAACTAGTTAGTTTGTTTTGAAGAAATATTTTTCTGTTTATTAAAAAAAAAAAACAATATTGGAGTATTGTTGTTGAAGTAAGATTTTGTTCAGTAAAATATGATGAGTTCCTTACGACTACGATATTGCGAATAAAATATCAAAATCCCACTTAACTAGTGATGATAAGGAAGCGGCATGATAACCGAAACCACGTGCACGGGCTAAATTTAATATACAGAAGTGTACCATTTAAAGTATCAATTGTTAGACTAGGAATTGGTCAAAAGGTATACTGTATTAACAAATACAACCAAATTTGTTGGTCATTATTCTTTTTAATACAAATCTTATTCTATAAATTAATATCTAAAGTTGTTTTCTAGATGACAAAAATTAGTATATTTAATGGTTTACTCCTCTAAAATTCCCATAAGTAGAGTTGAAAAATGGTACATTAGACTAAGAAATCAGGAGGAGACAATTCTTCTTTTATTTGGTTTAATATGAATTTGTTTTACATACTCTTGCTCTTTTCTTTTGAACAAAAAGCTTATTTATTCTTCAAGTGATTAAGTCCCTTTAATTGTATCTTTGTCGTTGTAAATCACTAAATCTGTTTTTACATGTGTATGTTGGTAGCCACGTGGCGAGACAATAAAGAAACGTGGAGGTTTGTGGTAGGACATGGAGACCACTCCCACTTGGCATGATGGATCATAAAAAGAGAACCCAACTTTTCATCTCATCAAAACTATAACCAATCTCTTTGGGAACTTGGGCTTGTTCTCCAACAACTAACACCCTAACACCATCATGTGCCCACTTTATATTAGTTTAGTTTTGTTTCTCGACTAGTTATTTAACTTATTTAAGATATACTCTGGATTAATCTTATTGATTATGTTTTCAATCAATGGGTCCAACATTTTTAGTCACCGCTCTTGCCATTTGCCATGGATCTTCACGTACTATAGCACGTATCGTTAAACCTAATAGAAAATGTTTAAGAAAAATGATCATCCAAAACTTACATAACTCAGTTTATGTTGAGAAAGTAGATATATAAAATTTGAGTATGCTATTGAAACTATTTACGTTATATATATAACACTATAAGCTAGTAAAAACTTGGAATAAACGAGGATTCACTGCTCAATTCTTTTTTCGTTAGATGCATTCTATTTCTAAGTAGACCACCATATATACATTGTAGACTCTGTAGTGCTGCTTTCATGAGAGTGTAAGGATGGAACTCTTTTTTCCTTCCTCAGATGGAACTCTTTAGAAAACAAAGATAAGCAAAACATGTGATTCTAACATGCATTTTTGTGTGTGTTAAAGATTAGTATAGTTTTTTGAATCTTAATCGTGTAATGACGGAGAATACACGATTAACCTACCTGACCTGACCTATCCATGAGAAAATAACAATTATCCGTTTGTGTCTTCAAAATTTCAAATCATTCAATTGAAACATTAAAAATTAAAAACATTTTTGAATACCCAAACGGATTAAACGATATTGACAGGGACTTGGTCAATAATATTTGCTGCAAAGTCCTCATAGGGCTGGCCAAAATCTTTCAGTCAATTTCTGCTTATATGGACCCCTTTGGTATAGTTCCAATCTTACTTATCCTAAATTCACGTCAATAAACCCACCACAATTTGGAGTCGGTAATTTGTATATAATATATTTGATTAATCACAAGGTTTCTTAAGTCAAATTCATTGTACTATTGATGTATGGACTCACAAATGATCAATCATTTTTCTGAACGTTCTTCAAAGCTTTGTATTTATCAAAAAGTTATCACTTAATTTTTTTCTTAAATAACTATTAACTAGAATATGAAAATCAAAGATTAACTGCTGCGTGATGTTTTTTTTTTTATCACAACGGGATGGATCGGTACATTGCCACACTTTGAAACTTTGCCTATGCATATGTACCTAAATTACAATAAACTAAATATATGATGTAAATATATATAGCTAACTTTCATTGTAGTTTATATTTGACGTGATAAAATACTGAAGAACGAAATAGTTTGTTAACCACTGTTACGAAAACCAAAAAAAAAAAAGGAAATAGTTGTGGCTACAAGATGTTTTGGTAAAGTTGCATTAGTTTAGGTATAACACTGAGCTACATGTATTAGAAGTGATAGGTGCTACAAAAACAAATTAGGTGCTGATCCAATAAGACTGTAGATGTGATGGGAGATGGGAGATGTATGTTCACTCTCAATCACAATAGATCCAAAAATAGCCACACAAAATGGCATAAAGAATTGAGAACGACCCGTGTTGTGGAGGGAATGCTTTTCTTTCTCCCCTTTTAAAAAAACTAAATTTTGAACATATTCAGGACAAATCAAACCTTAATAGATAATTAATATATACATTACATTACATTCACATGAGTTATTCTCAGATTATAACTCACAACATGATTAGATTATCTCGAATTTCTTTATTTGTAACTATTTTCTGAAAAACAAAATCTAAAAAATGAGAAAAACATAAGCGCGTTTAATCCATGCAGCTTGTTTAATTTGGATTTAACTATTGAAATTCGATTTGTTTGCTTTAACGTTTAGTTCTCGGTTAGCTTATTTTGTAATTTCATTCTGATAACCGATATCCATTACAAAATTAAAGAAAAACTATACTGTGTACACGAGAGATCAAATGGCCCGTTAGAATCCAAGCAAAGTCAAACATCAGGAAAAAAATCATCATCCAGTGTAATTTACGTGTTACATTTTTCTAACAAAAACAAATTTTACGAAAAGATAAACAGTAAAAGAAAATTATAAAGGTACCGAATATTATAAAGACTTAAACTTTGCTGGGTGATATTAAAAAGAAAGAAAACAAAGTGAATGGGGTTTGTAGTGTAAAATGCGAAGTAGAAAGGAAGGCTTTTGCATAGGGTTCCATTATTTATCATAGACTTTAGTCCTTTTCTGGTTTCTTATAAGTCTTATCGGTGTGTTCTTGTGGGGCTTCTCATACCACCGACCCTTTTTCCCCATAACATATACAGAAACCTTTCTTTATGTATTAAGTAATTCGAGACTAGCTTTTTTAATTTGCTGGTTTTTATACTACATCATGTAAGCAACGAAAATGATAATCTCCTTACTAATATAATAAAAAATTGTATTTTCATACTACACCTATATATTCGTATCAGTTTCACACTGTGTAATATTATATCTCAATATCCCATGCAAATTCATACGTACGGCAACTTGGCATGGATGTTTTGCTCGAGATTCTAAATCATTCATTTTCAAATTATTCGATGATTTTATGCAACTTATATCACCTATACGCGCAAGTGTATACATGTTTTATAAATGATTTGATGAGTATGATAGTGATGATGATTTTGAATAGTGAGCTGATGATTTTGAACAGTGAGCTCAAAATCAACGCGCGTACTGAGAAATAGTGGGTGATGTCATGTACATTTAGTCATTAGCATATTAATGGAGTGAACAAAACGAAGCAGTAAGTCATCAAAGTGAAGTGAGATCGAAGATTTTCACTGTTAAAATGCATTTAATTAAGTTGGAGTAGTTTAAGTAGTGTTTGAATGAAAATGAACTGATCTTTACGACCAGTTGACAAGTCTTTTCTTTCTTAGAATAACAAACTAGTTGTGAGACAAAAATAGAACCCACATCAAGCAAAGGGGTTGAGGCCGTTGCTTAATTGGTATCTTCTCATATATATACAGAACTTACATTGAATCTGGATATAATACTAAAAGACTAAAACGTTAACACTTTCAAACCTGATAAGCTAATTGCATTTAGATTTCGATCTGTTTTGTTTTACCCTATCTAAAATTGAAACCTCCGATTTTTCCTTGATATATATGCACTTGTCGATTATCGAGAACAATGCTCGTGTAGTCATGTGCTTCTATCTTGGATAACGGACACGTATTTTTATTAGTTGTATTGTCTCTATACGTATACAATATGTCAATACAGCATTCACTTACAATCATGTTCTATAATTAATACATATAGGTCCCATTGAGATGTAAATGTACGTTAACGAGTGTAGCTTAATCTTATAAGTAGATGGAATGGCGACATGGCGTAGCACAGTTTTTCATAAATGTGATTCTACTATATTTGACAGCCGATATGTTTTACATGGCCGGTGATCGAAGAATGATAGTATGATACAACGCGTACGTACGTTCGTACACATATGTACACACAAACATGTTAATATATGTATCAAAGTATCATGTTTGATATATCCTCTGTTTTACTTTTACGATTTTACCTTATAACATGTGATCATTGGATTATTGTTTTTATTGTTTTAATTTTAACACAAAATAGAGTTATGATAGGTGTTACTATTTCGCAACTTTTCTTAATTTTGTACATTACTTATGTAAAGACATCATCATTTAAAATGAAATAAATGGATTATTTTTTAAACACAAAAAATACTATAGGAACCAAGATTGACCTGAACAGAGGTTATATCCTTTTCTTTGTAAATATGTTTTCTAATCTTTATTACAAAGACAAAACGTAAATCATAAACTATTATTTTTGGTTAAAATTATTGCATTGCAAAGAAAAATTGACCGAAAAGAAAAGGTCTTGGAATGCTACCAAATAAAGTTAGTATAGAAATATAACGTTAATTTGTTGTCAAAAAAAGAAATATAACGTTTAATTTATGTCGCGTTATAGCTGAAGACAGATTTGAAGCGATGCCCAAAATCTACTACTGAACCAAAACTCTGACGGTCTCACGCCTATTGTAAATTTTGTATTATGACAAGAACAAACCGTCATCAATCTTTAAAGAAAAACAATTTTCCTTGATAACAAAAGAGAAGTTTCTATAAAGTTTGGATAAAACCTTTTTAAAATGATCCTTTTTTAGAAGTCTTTGCTTCTAATATTGTATACTATATCTTGCATTGCATGCACTAATTGTTAAAGTAAAAACAAAATAGAAACTGAGAAGAGAATTAAACCTGGCCTTTGATAAAACTATATTTTGAGAGAGTCAGTTAAAAGTGAATATAAATACACAAAGCATGTGGACAAAAGAGAATTAAGCAACAGTAAAAATATACATTTTTCTTACAGCAACTGTTCCTAAAATGTGATATGTCAGAGGTGCTTCGCTGTCTAACTCAAATCCAAGGCACCACGCGCCAATGTATCGCTTGTATCTCATATTCCAATTAAAATTCGACAGTTCATCAATCATTAACTATATTTTGTCAAAAATGATGTATTGAAACAAATAATATATACTGGTTAAATACTAATAAAAAACATGAAACATCTTCGTTTTGATTAATAGAATTGAAAATCACTGATCATTCAGTAGAAAATTAGTAGGTTACATTATAGTATAGATCAATTCAAAAGAAAATTATGACTTCCAAAGAATAATCATTGAGTTGTTCTATTTATTTATTTAAATTACACACAACACACTAGGCACCCACACACTTTGAAAGACGAAAGAGTAGCAAGTAGTTACCAAAATTAATTGCATTCGTCGTGACTGGTGGGAGCTTCTGTTTGGGTCTAAATTAAATTGAAACAGCTCATTGTACATGACTTTCTAAGTTTCTATATGCATTGAGATTAAAAGAAATCAATTCAGAAGTTTTCAAAAATTTGAAAATAGAAGGAATCTAAACAAACGAATAATGGCCGTTGTATCACGTAAATTGTCATGTACCCTTTTTTAACAAAACACCAATGAAGTGTTGCCAATCACAATCACCCATTTCTTTTTTTTTTGTCAAATCCAAAATATTTCCTTTTTCCATTTTCTAATCTTTTTCACTCTCACCTTTTGTTGTTCTTTCCAAATATCATTATCATTCAATAAATACCAACCTCATATTTTTAGAACCGGTCACACATAAAATTTTATGCTATGAAAAATATGCAAACTAAAATATCAATTCTGTGAATATTTTCATAGATTTTATTTTGACATTTGACAAAGTTAAAAATATGGGTTTCCTACAATGTTATTCATATATACATTCATCGTTTAAAAATTGATCATGTTGAATCATATCAAAAACACAAATGCCTACCAGTGTATAGGAAACCCATAAAAGTAATCATGTTCTCCACAAAACTCTAGACACTACTACCGTAACATAATGGCAAGTGTTTTTATTTTTTGCTTACACTATGTGATCATGTGAGTACCTATACTTCAAAAAAATTGCACATCCTACAAAATATACAAAGTTCTTTATTAAAAAAAATAACATAAAAATAGAGTCGATAAAATGAAAAGGGCAAGAAAAAAAGGACAAAGAAACATAATTGGTGAAGAGGAGAGGCATTAATGGAAAACAAGGCCTCATGGGTTTCAGCGTTTATTTTCAAACTTCCCTTCATACCCGCGCACTTACTCACACTTCCGTTGGCTTTCGTTTTCTTTTGTTTTTATTTTGTTTAAAGAAAAAGGTTTACATGTGGAGAGAGAAATAAATTTATTTTTGAATTTGATACAACGAAACCCATGCGTTGATAACCTCATAAAAAAGGTTTTATATTTTTCAATCCTTGTTCTCTTATATAAGAACTCATTTTCCTTTGACGTTTAGGATAAACTCCATCTCTGTTAAAAAAAATCGTTACAGAGGAATATATTTCACAGTGGAGAGAATAAATAAAGCAAAGAAGTCGAGAGGTTTTGAGTGACGAAATGAGTTCCTTTTCAGAGTTTGTCTTTCATTAGGTTTTTGTTTTTCCTTTTCCCGATTTTTTTGTTTTTCTGAAAAAGTTGAATAAGTCTGTGTGATAGACTGATAAGATAGGAGGAGTAGGATTTTTTTTAAAAGGCAACGAAGAAAAAAAATTAGATAATAAACAGAGAGAGAGAGAGATAGTATATATTCATATATAGAGACAGAGAGACAGAGAGAGAGAGAGAAGTGAAGAACAAGAATAATGGAAGAAACGAAGAAGAAAAAGAAGAAGAATATGAATAACGAAGATTCGAAGAAAAAGGAGCGTCATATTGTGACTTGGACACAAGAGGTGTGATTCATACATTTATATTAGTGTGTGTGTGTGTTATGAATCTCTGTTTTCTTTGTTTGGCTCTGTTTTCGACTGAATCTGAAATGGGTTTATGGAGTTGCAGGAGGACGTTATATTAAGAGAGCAAATTACTCTTCATGGAACCGAAAAGTGAGATCTTTTTTCTTTTTCATTTTACTCATCTGATTATTTTCTAAGGAGAAAAGTTTTGGTTTTTTTTCCTAAAGAGTGATTCTAAAAAGATTGTTTCCATTGTGTTTTAATGATATTAGTTGGGCGATCATAGCATCCAAGTTCAAAGACAAAAGCACAAGACAATGCAGAAGAAGGTTGGTGGATCGATTCAATCAAACTGATGACTGATCTTGCTAAATCTGTTTCTTCTAATCAAAAACAGAGTTTTTAAATCCGCATATTTTTTTTTTTCTTGCAGATGGTATACATACTTGAACTCTGATTTCAAAAGAGGAGGTTGGTCCCCTGAAGAAGACATGCTTTTGTGTGAGGTGACTTCACTCACATGGATAAGATCTTAGGTTTGGTTTTTGGGTTTATACGTCTGTCTGATAATCATTAACCTCATGCGTGTTGTTATTTCCTAGGCACAAAGAGTATTTGGGAATAGATGGACTGAGATAGCAAAAGTGGTCTCAGGCAGGTAGAATCAAAGCTCAAGCTCTAATGGTGGGTCAAGTGATCATTATTACAAGGACAAAAGTGATTAATGTATGTTCTGTTCTGGTCTTTGTGTGTTTTGTAGAACGGATAATGCAGTGAAGAACAGGTTTACAACACTTTGTAAGAAGAGGGCCAAGCATGAAGCTTTGGCTAAAGAGAACAACTCAAACAGCAAAAGAATGTTGTTCTTTGACGGTATTGATACACCGAGAAAAGCTGAGAATGAAGCTCCTATTGCTAAGAGAACAAGGTCAGTTTTGTTTCCTTTTCATCTAATAAACATTAATTTCCGAAGTCTTTTTCAAACATTCTCATGTACTTTGTTGGTTAATTATACAGGAGAAGTCACATTCTAGATCAGAATGTTGAGTCTTGTGTGAATCAGCTGACAAGCAATGTGAAGGAGAGTGAAGGTGAAGAGATGTTTCTTAAGAAAGATGATCCAAAAGTGACAGCTCTGATGCAACAAGCCGAACTTTTAAGCTCGTTGGCTCAGAAAGTTAATGCAGACAACACAGAACAAAGCATGGAGAATGCTTGGAAGGTAAAACAACTAAGAAATCACTTCACTGTGCTTGGCCTTTTGCTGTATCTGCTTGCTTCAAGTTTTCTGATAGCAAAAGCTCTTGTTGTATGCATATCACCAGGTCCTTCAGGATTTCTTGAATAAAGGCAAGGAAAGTGATTTATTCAGATATGACATGGATTTCCAACTCGAGGAATTTAAGGATCTTTTAGAGGATCTTAGGGGTAGTTATGAAGAGAATCAGCCATCTTGGAGGTGAAACTAGCTTTTAATCTCTGTAGAAGTTTTGTGTTCATATTAAGGTTCTGATTCTCTAACTCTAACCTTTTGAATTTGATGTTCTTTAGGCAACCTGATCTCCATGACTCACCAGCTACCTCTGAGTATAGTTCAGGATCAACCATAATGCTTGATCAGTCTGGTGACAGAACACAACCATCATTGTCTGATACTCAGACAGAACATAAACAAGGTGGAGAGGAGTTGCTCTCAGCTCGCGATGTCCTTAACAATCCTGATGAGAATTTGCCCATCTCGGGCGAAGAAAATTTCAGCTCGCCTATTCAGGTCACGCCATTGTTCAGATCTCTAGCAGATGGCATCCCAAGTCCACAATTCTCTGAAAGTGTAAGCTTATCATTCATGTTTATGTTCATCACACAATACTTTGATCAAAACATTGAGTCTTAGAGACTTTACTTATTTACAGGAGAGAAGCTTCCTGTTAAAGACACTCGGGATCGAGTCCTCATCTCCATGTCCAAGTGCTAATCCTTCACAACCACCCCCTTGCAAAAGAGTCCTTCTCCATAGCCTGTAAACCAACCAAGAACCAACCATCTCTGATACCCTAAACCGCGGTTTTGTCTCCATGGAGACGTAATTTTTTCCCACTTTTGCTTAGGTTTCGTTTTAGGTTTTGCAGCCATATCGGCCTGGAAGTTTTTGTGAAGCAGGCATGCCATGATATGCATTCCTTCCTCAAAAGGTTTTTAAAAAACTTCTTTGTTGGTCCTAGAAAATGTTAAAGGTAACATTTCTAGCCTCCATCAAAGAAAGCTCTCAAGAATCTGGCATATACTCAGATTCAGATTTCTCTTTATCTTCTTACTTAACATAAGGAAGCCGTCTACAAAGGAAGGCGCCAGTGTGTCTTAAGACGAAAATTCTTTGGTTTGTTTCTAAGGGTCATACTCAGATACATCATCTGAGCATTTTCCCCTGATTTCTTGATTTGTTTTCCTCGTCTCTGTACAGAATCTCTCTATCATATATATATATATATATATAAAGAAGTCTTTCAGAGTGTAACTCTTAGGAAAAAACTCAGAAGAGGGAAGAGTTTTACCTGTTTGTCTGTTGCTGTTTTCTCATAGCAGAAGAAGAAGGCAATAGAGCTTAAAACTTGTTTCCTTGTTTGCAAAATATGATTGTAACAGACATTTATATATATGAGTGGAAATATGATTTGATTTGGGTTTGATATTTATAAGTTTCTTCTAAATGCCTCAGTTTACATTTTGCTAATGTGACTAAGCTTTTCTTCCCTCTAAGTAAAACGTTCCCAAAATGAAAAACAAATTTGTTTGAAGAATTGTGAAATTCTGATCTTCCAATCTCAGCTTCAAGTCTTTTTCTTCTTCTGCACTCTCTGCAGCTTCCTCCATTTCAGATAAATTTGGTAAGACAATCCACCAAACACCATCGACACACATCCCCATTGTTTGGGCGATAACGGATTCCCGCTCAGAACCGACGACACCACAATGCTTACAAACTTCCGTGTTGTGGTTATGGTCGTGTTAGCTAGAGACCCGAATCTGCTTATCGTCAAGAAGATGAAGTTTTGGCCCACTGCTCCGCATAGACAGTACATAAGAATGTCCCACGCTGCCTCAGGGTGCTGCTTGCAGAACTGCACAGCTTCGAATCCGCTCCCATGCGGCAATCCAAACATGTAGACAATGTTGTATATGGTTCCCCATAGATTCATCCCCAGCATTATGTCCCACGCGTTAGTTTTTGGGTACCTGTATCCATGTTTTGGAGATGGTTATAGTCAGCTGAAGGATGGAAGAGAGCTTGATGTTCTGATAAGCAAGAATCATACCTTGCGGTGATGGAATCTTGGGTGGCGTTTGTGAATCCGTCAAAGGCAAGGTTCAAGAAACAGAGCCCGTAACCAAGAGGAGCATTTGGATTTGCTAGCTTGCTGATGGTCTTCGAGCTTGTCTAAACCCAAAATCAAAGACGGTTTAATATGGTTGCAGAGACGTAAGTATTAAAAGTTGTTGACTGATGATCTGCCTACCTTAAGAAGAGCAAACATGGACACTCCTCCAGCAACAAGGAAGGTGCAAAGATACTCAGGCAAACTGTATCTTATCCCATACACTAACGAGCCCATCAGCATTACTACATGATAAGAAGCAAAAGCAATATGTAAGATACACAAAGAGATCTTGATTGAAACAAAGAGGGAACATTCAAATTTGACACCTCACCTGGGATCATTTTGGAAGATTTTGCAAGGACCTGAGCTGGGTAACTGATATACTTCAAAGCTTCAATGCCCATGGCAGGACCAATTGTATTAGTAATGCCAGCGCTCCAGTATGTCCACCATGGTGCTCCACCACTACCTCCATTGGACCAGAGCTTAATCACTGCTCATCATCGAGATTTGGAGAACATATATACTTCAGCTTCATCGATTCTCCGTTTATAAATGTCAATGAATAAACAAGGAAGATTTTTTGGATTGCTCACTTATATAAGACCAAACCAAGCATACTACATTCTGAGCCAAGTTCAGAAACGCAAGATGCTCGAATCTCTTCCCTTCTTCACCAAATTTCTTCGTCGACCTAATTAGAAACGGTAAATTTGAGTACTTGGATCAAGCTCAGCTACATTTCTACAAATTTCCAATCATTGATTTGTATTTGTATTGCAAAGGAATCACCATCACCAACACAAACTAACTCCGAGAATAGAAACGATCTCGATCAAACAGAATCGAGAAATGTTGAGGGAAACAATCGAAGAGCTTAAAGAGATGATCAATTCGACGTAAGAAATTACTTACAGGGTTTCCTGAAGAACGCCTTGGTAAATGTAGGCGGCCCAGATCCCGGCGACGCAGAATGACAACAGCATAACTCGCCGGAGACCGGCACCGTGAGCTTCCATCACCGACTGTTCTGAACTCCGACGATTAAACTCCGGCGAAGGCTCGAGCTTTTAATTTACGTTATTCAACCTGATTTTTGCGATCAGAGTTATGAGATCGATCTGAAGTGGAAGCGAAAGTTATTAACAGTGTCGGAGGCGCGCGAAAGACGTAGATGTTCCATGTGTAAGCTTTTCATTGGACCGATAATCTGACGGGACATTTCTGATTGGTTATGACACGCGTGCTAATTTCTCGAATCCAAGTCACATACCGTTTATTTTTAATGAAACAAAACGGCACGCAGTTTACTAGAAAATCATATGCGAATTTGGGCTTTTCTGGCCTTTCATATAACTTTTTTTTTTTTTGAACGACAACTTTTCAATTAACCAAGTTCTTGAAATAAAGGCACAAAATGGAGAAGAAAATAAGTAAGGCATAATAAAACTGGTTAAATAAAAGTGGAAAATTATTTCAACGTTGCAAGGAAATATGTCAATTATTGATGAAGTCATTCATATAAACCTAAGATCACGTGATGGTTGATAAGATGAAAAATAATGCGTACACAAATTTGCTTCTGACCATTTTTTTTGTTTTTTCGCTGAGCAAAGATGCCTAAATGATCTAATTAACCATTTGCATAGAAAACAAAGTTATACTCATCGAATATGATCTTATAAACGTAAATTTGCATTAATGTATCATGTATGACAAACTCACTGTGTTTTCTGTATACTCTGAAGACTAACAATATTATATCTCTTAATGAATGTAGAAGTCACATAGGAGAAGAATAGAAAAATATTTATATGATAGCATAATTCTTTGGGCCTTTGGGAAAACCATTTTAGTTTGGAGGAGAGTCAAAAGAGTGATTATTATTTATCGCTCGTGCAAATGCTTTGTGTTATATATAATTATACGATATTGCTGGATACAAGTCACTTGGTCAGCTAGCATATTATATGCGTAAAATTGTAGTAAAATATTCGCGAGGTAGCAATGTTATATAAGGTTACTCCTATTGACCGAATTATAGTAAAGATTCCAAATGCCAGTTTTGTCCACACGTGCTTAATGAATACAGAGTACAGACTAGAGTAGTTTCTTGGGTCAATGCATAGCCATGGGATATAGTAATCAAGAAATACACCAAAAACAATACATTTTTTAATACGTACGTTAACTGCGACTTTCTCCTTATTCGTGGTTTGATGATGATTCAATAGATACTAATTATACTATCAACATAACCCTTTTAAATCGGTTCAACATTTTTAAATAACTTAATTCGACGATCACGTTATGACACTAAAATTTACCAACAAACTCCCACGTTATGATACTATTTAGAACGTACCATAAACCTTTTTGCCGAAAGCATTTATATAGTAAAGTTTTTCTCCAAAACTATCGCTGATTTTTGTACTTGTAGGCTTGTAGCAAGCATCAGTTTGTTGTTCAAATCACTTCTTGTAGAATGAAGCCACTTTCTACTAATTTGATCTATAAACTTTCACAATTCGCCAGCCTTGATTTTGAAACTAAGATATGGTTTTATTAGTTCTGAAACCTCAAAACAAAAGTTCTTCATTTTCTATGCTTCTCATTTGATTGTGATTTATTTCTATTTGAACTTTCGCATGTACACTTGTGCATGCTTCTTCTCAGCGAAGGATGTAGTTTTGATTCCACTATCGGCGTCAAATGATCAACTAGGAGATATACTTATTGGGAATAAGTGTGATATAGTTAAATTTCCTATTTCATTATGTTAGAATAATGTCAAGTTTCTTTGTTTAAAGGAGTTTAGGGTTTCCTAGTTTCAAAGACGTATTGTATAAATATCCAAATTTGGGAGAATGAATGGACAAGTCAGTTAAACACATTATTCTACATGGTATCAGAGAAGAAGATCTTCAAACCTCATAATTACGTTTGATCTTTCGCTGTTCTTTGCGATGGCTGGGGAAGAAGAAAATACTCCAGCTGGTGGTTCCGGTGGAAACCAAGTCGCTAGTGGTCTAACAGATTCCAGTGGAACCCTAGGCGTGTTGCCTCTTGCCGGTAGTGTCTCTGTGTCGCCGTACACGTTGTCGGCGTCGATAACCCGGTGCGTTAATAACCTCTGTTCAGTTGAATGGAGAAAACTACAATGAATGGGCATCGGAGATGCTTAATGCTCTTCAAGCTAAACACAAGATGAGTTTTATTCACGGTACTCTTCCGAAGCCTGCGAGTGGTAGCCCGGATATGGAGAACTGGCTAACGGTCAATTCCATGATCGTTGGTTGGATTAGGTCTTCGATAGAACCTAAAGTACGTTCGACGGTGTCGTATATCACGGATGCTCATCTCCTGTGGACTGAGCTTAAGGAGCGTTTCTCAGTGGGGAATAAAGTGCGTATACACCAAATCAAGTCTCAACTTGCGTCATGTAAGCAGGACGGTCAGACTGTTTTGGAGTATTATGGTCGTCTTGCTATGTTGTGGAAGGAACTACAAACTTATCAGCCGGTGATTTCGTGCTCTTGTGGAGCAGCTGGCGTACTTGCCAAAGAAAAAGAAGAAGAAAAGCTGCACCAATTTGTTATGGGATTGGACGATGCTCGGTTTGGTGGTTTGTGTACGAGCATCGTAGCTTCTGATCCTTTGCCTAGTCTTGGTGAAGTCTATGCAAAGATTGTGCGAGAAGAGCAACGTTTGACATCAGCGAAAGCTCGCGAGCAACAGCAAGAGGCGATCGGATTTGTCGCTCGCCGAGAAGAGGTCCTTGCTCCTGTTCGTCCTAGCCAAACTGAGACACGTTCAGACTCAGCTAATTCTGTTCGTCGTGATCGCATGCTCTCTGCAGTCATTGTGGACGTACCGGTCATGACAAGAAGGAATGTTGGCAGTTAGTTGGCTTTCCCGAGTGGTGGTTGGACAGAAACAAGAATATAGTGGAGGTCGTGGAAGAGGAGGAGGTCGCAATGGTTACAACAACCCTGGTCGTGGTCGTGGTCAGGCCAATGCTGCACACGCCACAAGTTCCAACGCTTCTTCTTTTCCGGAGTTTACAGCCGACCAGTGGAAGGCTCTATCCAAGTTGATTCAAGAGAAGTCTGGTGAGGCGAATCCTGACAAGTTGTCTGGTAAGAATACTTCGGTGATGTTATTCTAGATACCGGCGCCTCACATCACATGACAGGGAACCTTTCTCTGTTACGGAACATCGAGAATATTATTCCATGTACTGTGGGGTTCGCGGATGGTGGAAAGACTCTCTCGCTTAGCAAAGGATCTTTGACGATATCATCTAAGCTCACGTTACATAATGTCTTATATGTCAAAGATCTTAATTGCACTTTGATTTCAGTTTCCAAGTTACTGAAACAAACCGGTGGTGTAGCTATGTTCACTGATACTCTTTGTGTTTTACAGGACCGTTTCACGAGGACTTTGATTGGAGCCGGTGAGGAACGTGATGGGGTCTACTATTTTAAGGATGTTATGGCAGCTAGGATACATCGAGCAGATGCAGCAATGGACTCTGCTTTGTGGCACCAGAGGCTAGGACATCCTTCGTTTTCAGTGCTTTCTTCTTTGCCATTGTTTTCTGGTTCTTCTAGACCTGCTTGTTCTGGTCCGTGTGACGTTTGTTTTAGGCTAAGCAGACTAGAGAGGTGTTTCCAGACAGTATTAATAAAACCATTGAATGTTTTTCACTTATTCATTGCGATGTATGGGGTCCATACAGAGTTCCATCTTTCGACTGGTGCTGTTTATTTTCTTACAATTGTGGATGATTTTTCTCGAGCCGTGTGGACATATCTTTTACTAGAGAAATCGGAGGTTAGCAAGGTTCTCAAAAACTTTATGGCTTTTACGGAGTCAAAGATGGTTAGAAGTGATAATGGCACAGAGTTCATGTGTCTTTCGTCGTTTTTTCGCGAAAAAGGGATTGTACATCAAACTTCATGTGTAGCCACTCCGCAGCAGAATGGTCGTGTCGAGAGGAAGCATAGACACATTCTTAATGTGGGAATAAGTGTGATATAGTTAAGTTTCCTATTTCATTATGTTTGGATAATATCAAATTTCCTTGTTTAAAGGAGTCTAGGGTTTCCTAGCTCCGAAGACGTGTTGTATAAATACCCAAGTTTTGGAGAATGAATAGACAAGTCAGTTAAACACATTATTCTACAATACTCAAGGCATAACACTAGAAGAAATCATTGACAGTTCCAACCAAATTTCCGACCCAAAATCCAGTCAGAAACTCCTCTTCCCAACCAATATGGACGTCAGAATTTGGACCTTTTCTTGTAGTATAAATTGCTATCCAAACTAATTTTTATTTCATCAAATGATGAAAGTAACCTTAATTATGCCAATAATCTAACACGTAACTCCAACACTTGCCAAAAACGACTAACCGCCCGTAAAGTAGCTAAGCAAAAGTTGTCTAACAGTTTCGATATCTCATGATCTGGAAAGGTACGTAAGAGCTTCTGAAACATAATACAAATATCCATAATATATATGTAGATCTAAACTAATTAACTCGAAAAATAAAAATGTAAACACTTCTAGATGTTGATTAAAGGGAATTTCCACTAAAATCATGACCAAGCGATAACAATTGTTATTGTAAAAATAGCCATCAAATTTTCAACGATATGAGCGACGATCCAGACCCACCACCTTTTTGTCTCTTAGCAGAAAAATAATACTCCAAAATTGATGATACATTATTTCGTCAACAAAGACCAAAATTGGTTGAAAACAATAACTTTTTTTTGGTTAACATCCAAACAAAATAAAAACCTTCCTTTTTTGTTTATTCCATAGCGACTTAGTCATCTATAGTTTGAGTGATCCAAAATAATTCCCTAAACACTTGAAAGAAAGAGATGGGAAAACAAGAAATTTGAGAGGGGGGAACGACAATGGAAAAAATGGAACAGAAACAAACGTTAAGGAAAGGAAACCTTGTTGTCATTTCATTTTGTTCTATTTGAGTATGAAACGGTCAAACGTGAATAGGATAAAAAAAAGAAATGTCACATTCAAACTCATGTCTCAAATGTGTAGTATTAAATTAATAATAAATTCTAACAAAAAACGTAAATAGATGACAAAAAGGCTATGGTCTATGGATATTTTTGTTTATAGATGGGTACACGACTTTTTGCCTTTCACCTTCCTTCCTCCTCCTAATAGTTCACTCGGTTACTGAAAAATACCATTGAAAATACCAACGTGGATTTACTGCCGTGAGCATGACGCAACCGGATCTATCCCGAATGACCAAAATTGTCCTTCTCATTACCGAACCCAAAAGAAAGAAGCAAAGGTTTATTTGTCATTCCGCTTGTTGTAAAGGGTATATTTGTCATTTAAAAAATTATTATGAGGTACAAGAAAAAAAACACACACGACGACTTTTTGCACTTGTCTGTTTTGCTTCTGATCCTCTCTCTGTTCTTCTTCACCTTCCTTGTTCATTCCTCTCTCCTTCTTTAGATTTTCTTTTTCTTTTTCATGTTATTATATTTTTATTCTATTTGCGTCTACATTCGGCTAAGCAGACATTGTGCCGCCGAAACTTTCTGTGCTGGCTTTTTCGAGAGTCTGTTCTTGTCCTGATCATCTCAACAACAGCTTTTGTTTCTCCAAATTGAGTATTTTGACCTAAAATGGGTAATTGCTTAGATTCATCAGCTAAAGTGGATACTAGCAGCCATAGCCCACATGCTAATTCTGGTAAATATTTCCTCTTTCAAGCCTTTTAATTTGGGTTAAGTTTCTCTGTTTTTCTGGTTCAGATTTAAGTCTTTGGCTTTACGTACCAAACTGTGTCTTGATCATCAAAGATCAAACCTTTGGAAATTCTCTGTTCTTACTTGTATTGATGTTCTTAGCAAACTAATGAGATTTTCTCTGTTTGATCGATAATTTTTACAGCTTTTTCGGCGTCAAAAGTCTCGAGCAGGACAAGCCTTTCGACGTGTCCTTCAGGAACAAGCACAAATACTTACAACACAGGAGGGAGCAGTTTAGGATCATTGCCAACGCTTAGAACAGAAGGAGAGATACTTTCATCGCCAAATCTAAAAGCTTTCACTTTGAACGAGCTCAAGAACGCAACCAAGAACTTCCGTGATGATAGTGTACTAGGCGAAGGAGGTTTCGGTCGTGTCTACAAAGGATGGATCGATGGAACAACTCTCGCTGCTTCACGACCTGGCTCTGGAATCGTTGTTGCTGTCAAAATGCTTAAGCCTGAAGGTTTCCAAGGTCATAAAGAGTGGTTGGTAAGCCCGGTTTCTCTCCCCTTTTTCACCATGATTGTTGTTCTTTTTTTTGCTGATATTTTAAAAATGTTGTTTGAATTTTGAATTTTCAGACTGAAGTAAACTATCTTGGTCAACTTACTCACCCAAACCTTGTATTACTAATCGGGTACTGCGCGGAAGGGGAAAACCGTCTTCTTGTGTATGAATTCATGCCTAAAGGAAGCTTGGAGAATCATCTTTTTAGACGTATGCATGTTTTTGGTTATTCAACATTCTTAAAGCATTGTGTTTCTTTGGTGTTTTATAGTCGTCTGAGTCAATGGTTCTTGCAGGTGGTTCGCAGCCGCTTACATGGGCGATAAGGATGAAAGTGGCAGTTGGTGCAGCTAGAGGGCTGACTTTTCTTCATGAAGCAAAGTCACAAGTGATATACAGAGACTTTAAAGCTGCTAACATTCTACTCGACTCTGTAATAAACCTAGCATAAACTCTCTCTTTCCAAACATTTTCAGGATACGCTTGACTTTTAACCGTTTGAGATTGTGTCTTAATGCAGGAGTTTAATGCTAAGCTTTCGGATTTCGGTTTGGCTAAAGCAGGACCTACTGGAGATAACACTCATGTCTCCACAAAGGTCATGGGTACTCAGGGATATGCAGCTCCTGAATATGTTGCCACAGGTTTGTTCTACAATCTATGGTTTATCAATTTTTTGTGTAGGAACACTTCAGAAGCCTTTTCCAAGAATGTTTCAAAAGCTTTGACTTTTGAATATTGAAAATCTTAATATTTTTCCAAAGAAGTCATCAAAAGCTTTGACATTAACCAAAAGTATTTGACTTTAAAGTGTTTTTGTTTATTAAGACACTTTCTGAAAGCTCATCTTCATTTTACTAACAGGTAGATTGACGGCAAAGAGTGATGTGTACAGCTTTGGGGTGGTACTACTGGAACTAATATCAGGAAGACGTGCCATGGACAATGCAAACGGAGGAGCAGAATATAGTCTTGTGGACTGGGCAAAACCGTACCTTGGCGAGAAGCGAAAGCTTTTTCGGATAATGGACACGAAACTAGGCGGTCAATATCCACAAAAGGGAGCTTTCGCAGCTGCTACTCTCGCGTTGCAGTGCTTAAACCCGGATGCGAAGCTAAGGCCTAAAATGTCAGAGGTTTTAGCCACATTAGAAGAGCTAGAATCCGCTGCTAAACCTGGAACCAAACACACGCAAATGGAATCTCCAGGAGCTCGTCATTCCTCGGCTGTGCAGAAATCTCCGGTAGGAGGATATAGTCAAGATCGTCCTCTAACTCCTGGTACATCGCCTCTGCCTTCTTACAGTCAATCTCCACGTGTAAGATGAAAAGTAAACGGCTCATATTCTATGCTTTTATGTGTACTGTTTGTAAAATGCATTTTGAGATTTAGGTTTTGTCTTTGTATTATACTTGGAGATGAAGTTAACTAAGGCAAGGATCTATACAAATAAGTTATATACTCAAACCTTTTTGTGTCGTCAAAAACATGTCAGATTAAACTGAACCAACATGAGAAAAAGATGTGAATGAGCATGAACTGTGACTAAACACTCTATAAACAAAACCAAAACGCAGAGACAAAAAAACATTCTCATTCTGTTCCGGTTTATGGAAGAAGTAGAGGTTACTACATATGCATTGGAAATAATTAAATAGAGATTAAACTCTGGAAATAATAAACAGGATATCCGAGAGAGGATTCAGCCGTCGAGAAAACAATATCTTCTGATCCGGTTTCAGGGTCGTGTGCGAACAGTGTTTGAGTTTCCGCCCGATCAAAAAACAGCAACTTCTTCTTCTTCTCCTTCTCCTTCACCTCCAAAAGTGTTAGTGGCGAGAGCGCAGCCGCTGATGATGGGATCTTAAAACAAGCATAAGTAGACACGAGATCTATGGCGCACATTTTGTCCCATGTCTTGTTGCCTGAATTAAACGACCATACAACTTGTATGTCCCAAAAAATTCGGGACATGCACAAGCGATTGTCCAGGTTGCACATGACGAACTCGTCAGGATCAGGATCATCGTAAAAGGGAGCTTGAGCGACGACTTGAAAAGCTTCAGTGTGAAGATCGAAAGACACAACTTTGGTTTCTGCGCAATCGGTGAACCAGTAAAGAGACCCATCTACAAACGCGGGGTCGGGGCAACCAACAATCCTGTAAGGAGAAGCAGGAGTGACGTACCTCCAAGCGTTGGTACTAAAGTCGAAAACTTCGCACGTAGTAGCGTTTTCAAGGCTTATCTCTGAAGAGTTGTACAGGCAAACGAGTTTGTAAGCGCCCGTGAATCTGTCTTTACCGAATCCAAACTTGATGGGGGAGTGTCCAAGCTCCGAGTAACTCTCTCCTAAGTCGATCGCCAGTTGCTGAACTTTGCAGAGAGGAACAGGCCGAGACCATCTGGTGGTTGGGTTGACCACAAAACCGGCTTCAACTGGATGGTAGAGACAAACGAGACCGTCGCAGCTGTAAGAAACTAGGTATTTTTCTGTCTTCTCCTACTCCTTGTCCGGATCTTGACCGATGTCGACGAACCCAACACGAGTGTTCTTAGACTTTGTATGCCCGTTTCAGCATCTTCTGACACCATGAGAATATTTGTATCATCTCCTGATTGCTGCTGACCATGCTTCAACTGTCTCTCTGGGAAGGATGGTGATTCGATCGTTGTTCTCCATTGTTTCGATACAGCCTTGAACCTCATCAGAGATTTCGCCGGAAGTCTCTCCATGATGACCTCCACCACATCGTGGGGCAGCGATTCCACCCTCGATTCCATTAGAAAGCGACGTCTTTTCCACATCCTTGTCTTGTCTCTCTGTAGCCATTGATGATGAGATACAGAGGCTTATTTATATACAAGTACGACACTAAAATAAAATAGGAAAATTCGTTAAGGATAAGGAAATCTCTACTTTCCTTAAATATAATTACTGAATATAATTTTTTTTAGCAGACCAAGGAAAAGGAAATTCTCTCTCCATACACGACACAGATATTCTCCTAACTAAACTCGAAAACCTCGACACTCATATTCCTGATTGCTTTAGGCTGTATGAAACTAGACAAAACCACGTGCCAACTCTATGCCGTTTCGAACAGGGTTTATCAAGTTTCTGTGTAGGAACTTCAAAAGCCTTTTTCCAAGAATGTTTCAAACGCTTTGACTTTTAAATATTGAAAAGAAAGAGATTTATACACATAAAAACTATTTACTCAAGCCTTTTTTGTGTTGTCTAACATGTAAAGATTAAACTCAAGCAACATGAGAAAAAGATGTAAATGAACATGAAGCCAAACACTAAACTCACCAAACAAAACCAAAACGCATAGACAAAAAAAAACACACACACACACTAAATAGTTAAGTTCGATTATGTAAGATGATAAGAGGTCACTCTCTTTTGCCTGAATCTTCTTCACCGTTTCCACTCGGTCTTTGACTTATCTGTAACAATCAAGAACAAAATGAGTTAAAAAGGTTGATATGAGTAATTAAGAGAACTGTTGTAAATTTGAGTCTTGCTTACCACTTATGTTCTTAGAAGAAGAAAATGATTTGTCGCCGTTGATAGATCCTTTGGCAGAGGCTAGAAGAAGCCTGTGAGCCCCTGGAGACGAAGTAGTAGTAGTAGCAGTACTACTCACCTTACCATTGGCTGGAGAAGGCAGTGAAAGGCGCCGCAATGTCCCATTTTTCTCTTGAGCAAACCTTGGAGAACCTTCTCCTTTCACTCTGGCCTTTGCAGATGCAGTTGGAGCCATGTAGCTGGGAATTTTCCTCCCACTATGTGTAATCCCATCATCTTGATTGTCATTATTTGCGTGCAGTGACACTCGTCTTTCACTTGGCTTTGTGCTATCAGAGCTTACCTTCACATCTGAGCATATGAGGTCTTCAACCTTATCACCGATCTCTGCAGCTATAGGTTCATCTTCCTCCGGTGAATTCTCTTCGTTTTCGACATCAAACTCTTTAGGAACTACATCAGTGGTATCTGTTTCCTTTTCATTACACTCAACAGCGAGTCCTTCTTCAAGAACATCCGAAACCTTCACTTCAGGCTCTAGCTGCACAGAATCTGCAGTGTTTTTCTCCTCTACGCCTGACTCAACAGCATTTCCTCCTTCAAGAACATCTGAAAGGTTCACTTCAGGCTCCACTTCAGGCGCTATCTCCACAGAATCTGCAGTATTTTTCTCCATTTCAGCTGACTCAACAGCATCTCCTCCTTCAAGAACATCTGAAACCTTCGCTTCAGGATCTATCTGCACAGAGTCTGTAGTGTTTTTCACCTTTTCAGCTGACTCAACAGCGTCTCCTCCTTGAAGAACATCTGAAACCTTCACTTCAGGCTCTATCTTCACAGAATCCACATGATCTCTCTTCTTCTCAGCAGATTTACGGGTGGCTTTCTCTGACCCGTTTGAAAGAGAAGACCTTTTGAGACTAAGCCTAGGCTTCTCATCTTTAACCTGAGAAGGAGATCCCTCCTTCGAAGCGCTTCTACTTTTTCTCGCATTTAGCTTAGCCTTGTCACTCGCAGTTCTCAGGGGATCTTTACTAGCCTTGTCACTCTCGGTTCTTAGGGGATCTTTACTAAGCGTGGAGGCCTTCCTCACATTTCGCTTAGGTTTCTCAATCTCAGCTGTAGAACGCTTAGAACCATTTCCACGAGTTGGTCCGGATTGTTTCTTGACACCTCGCTTTGGCCTTGCCTTTTCTGCTTCAACCACAGCTTCATAATTCCGCTTCTTTGTCTTAGGTTTTGGAACAGGAATCTTAGCAGCTCCTGAACCAGGAGACCAAACTTGCAACTGTGTCCAGCGTTCAAGCCAAACCTTGGCTGAGTTAGGATCATTAGGACCATACTGGATCTTCAGAGGCAATGCAGTTGGTGATGAAGCCAGAAGCTGAAACAAAACAACGTTGTGTTGCAGGATTTGTAATAAACAAAGTCTTGAGTTTATGGATCAGAAGTTAAAGATTACCTTATCAACAAAGAAGAGTTTTGAGGGATTATCCATCCATTTACAGGTGCTCACTTGCAAAGCTTCTGAATCACCTGCTCTCAGCTGAACCCCATTATCTGAAGATCTAGCTTTCCGGCCACGGACAAGCGCCTGAAACTTGACGATTCCCCATATACATGAATACGTAGCAACGGCTTGTCTTCTCACCAGATGACCACGGATCACTGCCTGTAGCCTGATGATACCTTTAAGTGTTCGAAATGCTCTACGTGCCTTTCAGTAGAATAACCAAAAACATCATCATCACCATTACAAGAATCTTATCAAGTAGATTTCTCTTTATTATAGCAAAGAATAAGTACCTGATGAGCTCTGAAAGCAGCCTGAACCTTTATTACAGCGTGTTCAAGCTCGACTTCTTCCATGTCATTTCTTGATTCAAGATTAGCCTTTGACTCATCACCATTGCTTGGAGAAACCACATTTTGAGCAGTAGTAGTAGCTGAGTCTGGCTGTGCTGAAACCACTGGAGGATCAAGCGATAAGTTTGAAAGACCATCCCTCACCGATACCACCACCTCTTCTTTCTTAGCAGAGCTCTTTGTGTACAC
This sequence comes from Microthlaspi erraticum, assembly GCA_902728155.2. NCBI lineage: Eukaryota > Viridiplantae > Streptophyta > Magnoliopsida > Brassicales > Brassicaceae > Microthlaspi > Microthlaspi erraticum. The sequence continues at coordinate 108,188 of CACVBM020001178.1, forward strand.
ATGAACAACAACATTACAGTTATAACTATCCACATTTTATTCAAAGGAAGAGAACTAGAAATCACATATGCTTACCAGCTTCTCGCTTCCGTTTGCCGACTTCGGAGACTTCTTTCCGAGAAGCAAAGTCTTGATCCATTTACCAGGAGTCTTTCCCATTCTTAAGAGAGCAAGATCCCGTTTCAATTGAGAGAGTTGCTAAATATAGAAACCTGCAGAAGAACAAGCAAAAAAGGCCCTGAATTTCACAAGCAAAAGATATAAGCTAATTCTGTGGATTATACTTCTAACACACAAAAATTTACAGAATTGAAGCTGAAACCTATCTAACAAAGATCATCTATAAAACTTTAGAACACAGTAGCATAATTCATCATTAAAACAGGCATCTATTTCAGTGAAAAACAAGAAAGTTGCATGAAATCAAAGAATATTAATTTAAAAAACAAAGTAACGGAAGCTAGAAAAAAACATGGGCTTTAAATAAAGTGAACAAAAGCAGAGATCTTGAAGACAGCACACCAAAAATCAAGAAGATCCAGAAAAACTAAACCTGGTAGATTTTCAATTAAGCAAATGACAAAAATAAATTGCAACAAACCAGAGCTAAAAGAGAGAAAAAACCATCAGAAATTTTAAAATGATGAGCAAGAGTGAATAGACAGATCTGAGTACAAATCTAAAGAGCACAAGAATTATCTAAGTGTTGTAAAAGAAATTGAAACGTCAACCTCAAAGAATTGAATGTAGCTTAAACCATAGAAAGATCAGTACCTAACCTGCTCGGCTTCTTCTTTTCTTCGAATGTTGTACTTTAAATCCCCTGACAAGATCAATGACCTAAGAGACTAAAAGCATAGTAGGTCACTGCGAAAATTAGACTCCCCAACGGTTCCACTGATAGTGATAGCCAAAGCAGAAGAAGAAAGAGAGAGATGTTGAATTTAACTTAATTAAGAAATGTAAGGAATGGACAAGAAAATTTCGGTTTCAAAACGACGTCGTTGGAATGATGTGCTGTCAAAGATTTTTAAAGCAGGCCGTTATGGGCCCAATTAAAGGAGTCAATGGAGTTGGATTTACACAAACACCCTCTCCTTTTCTTGGATCATTCATGATATTGATCACACCCTCTGTTTTAATTCGACAATTAATTAAGGGTGTCATTATCCAATTGGTTAGTTCGCTAAATCCAAACGTCGTCTATTAGGAGTATTTGAAATTTTGAATCGTAAGATAATGATGTAGTGACTAGATAGGTTTTGTAGTCTATCCTAACTAGATATTTTGCCCGTTCTATCAACTAATAAAGTATTCCATTAGTTAAGTGTATTCCATTTTTCCATAAATTAAGCACATGAACCTTGACGATGGATATCTTTGGGCCTAAAATGAGTTGGATAGCTATAAGGTTTAATAGAACCCTTAAGAATTCTATAAGCCCAATATATATATATATATGTATTTTTGTTACTAGGTTGTTATAAAAAGTGGAACAGAATATAGATAGATAAAAATGCATATGGTCTATAATATTAATTGATACTTTTGGCAGTGTCGCAAATTACAAGGCAATTGCATGTGATGTGCTTACTCGCATTGTATTTTCCTTTCAATTTTGACAGAAAACAAAATAAAAAATTCAGTCATGATTACTTATCAAGTAAGTTCTCAAGAAAAATTGGATAGTGTGACAAAAAAAGTTGGCTTTGAGTTTCACCACCAGCTTGTTACTGTTTTGAGTGCTTTTGACAAATCTTGGACTTTGCACTTGAAAAATAAAAACGATTTTGAACGAGCTTTTATTACACCACGATTTTGAACTTATTTATTGGTGTTTGTTTCATGCTGCTACATGAATTGGTTTCCTTTTGTATAATCAAACTTATTTTATTTTGCAAGTCAAGCCACTTTAAAAACAACACAAAAATAATTATGTAAAAAGAATAAAAGACAAAAGAGAAAGTAGTGGACGGTTCGTCGCGCCAAAAGAAAACAGCGGATGATTTGTTAGAATCTCAATGCTTTTAAAACACACCGAAACAAAGCGACACACACATTTCTTAATCTCACCGACTAATAACTAAAATGCTAGCTATAATCGATAAGGAGATGATAACAACATGTTTTGGCCAACATAATTGGTAGTATTATTACTTTGACACTGATTGATGAGACAAAAAAAAATCGATATTTGTTGATCATTTGGTAGCCTTTTGATTTCACTAAAAAACTGTAACGGTTTAAACTGAAATTTGAGAAAGGTTAGATTAACGGTGTGAATCGTGTGATATATCTAACGTGGATCACTACGTTAACAAAAGTTAGCACGTGACGTCTTCGAACCGCGCGTGGGGGGTTAAATAGTCAACTGTAAAAAAAAACTCGTTGCCTGGTTGACTTTTACTACATACTGGTTTCAAATGACTGATCTTTGTCACATAATTTCTCCGGATTTATGACTAACTATTTTCTTGTAATAGGTGTACTGGTGTAGTTCATAGTCAGCAAGAAGATGAGTTTCTCAATGATCGTCAGTATCTTAATGACTATCATTTATTTTCTCTGTAAAAATTGCAGAGATGGAAGAATTACCTTGGGGAAGAGATCTACGAATTTCAAGAGAAGTACAACTACAAACATTTATTCGTCAAACATGTATGCATGTGTATACTAGTAGCATTTATGTGTTATCATCCATGTGTTTGTATACATCTACTGTGTTTCCAATAAATGCATGTTATAAAGAAAGCTCTGAACAAAAAATGTAAAGAAAGGTCTGACCATTTCAGAATTTAAATTTAACTTGCTGACTACTGAGAAACTAGTTAATAATACCAAGTTGAATCAAATAAACAAAATGAAATCTAATTGTGGAAATTTTTGATCAAAAAGTAGATAAATAGTCAGATGTTTCATGTGGATTTTACGTATTTTAAGGATCTTAATTAATTTTCTCATTAAATAAATATTGCTATCACTTTTTTCGAAGAAGTAAAACACAGTCTGTCAATGTGCAGCTGATGAAATATCAACAAAAAAAAAAAAAAAAAAAATTTAACTAAAAATTGTATTTATTGTCTCCTTCTCCGCTTCTCCACTGAAACTGGGTTTGTTTTCTTTCTCTCTGTCCCAAAAGATTATTTAATTTCGGCCTTTAATTTACTTTCTCTCTGATTTTCCAGAGAAAAAAATCTGCCTCACATCATAAAAAGACACCAAGAATTAATGTACTAAAGCACCTCTCTTGCATTTTCTATGTCGCTTACTATTAATCAAACCACACTGATCTCAGAAACGATGACAGATTTTCTTCTGTTCCTGTAGCCACAGTTACTTCTCTCTTCCTCTGTAATTTTCACGAGAAAATGCAGAATTCCGCCTTTTCTCTCACTTTCCTTCTCCTCTTTCTTCTACCATCACTCTCAGAATCACAGCTAACATCAACTGAATCAAGAACTCTGTTAGAAATCCAGAAGCATTTACAATATCCACCGATTCTTAGATCATGGAGCAACTGGACCAATTTCTGCTACCTCCCTCCTTCTCCTTCCTTTAAAATCCTCTGTTTCAACGGTCACGTAACCGAATTAACCGTCACCGGGAACAGAACCGTTAAGCTTCCCGGGAATTTCTCCAGCGACTCACTCTTCACTGTTCTTACAAAACTCTCAAACTTAAAGACCTTGTCTCTTGTCTCTCTCGGCATCTCCGGTCCTCTCCCTCCAAAGATCATAAGGTTATCTTCATCTCTCCAATCTCTGAATCTCAGCTCAAATTTCCTCTCCGGTAAAATCCCAAAAGAGATCTCGTCGTTGAAGAGCCTGAGAAGTCTTGTTCTAGCGAACAATATGTTCAACGGAAGCGTTCCTGATCTCAGAGGGTTGTCAAATCTTCAAGAGCTGGATTTAAGCGGTAACAAACTCGGCCCTGAAGTTGTTCCTTCACTCGCAAGCAACTTGATCACTGTTTCATTAAAGAACAACTCTTTTGGCTCCAAGATTCCGGAACAGATCAAGACACTGAACAAGCTTCAAAGCTTGGATCTTTCTTCCAACAAGCTCGTTGGGTCAATCCCAAGTTTCATGCTTTCGCTTCCTTCGCTTCAGAATCTAAGTTTATCACAAAACTTGCTGAGTGGGTCACTTCCGAATCCATCGTTATGCAGCTCCATCAAGCTTAGAGTTTTAGATGTTTCTCGGAATCTTCTGACTGGAAAGCTTCCGTCTTGCTTCTCTTCCAAGAGTTTCCATAACCAGAGAGTGATCTACACATTCAATTGCTTGTCTGTAAAGGGTTCTCCTTCTGCAAAGTATCAGCGTCCGGTTTCCTTCTGTGAAAACGAAGCAAAGCAAGCGGTTGGAGCTGTGAAGTCTGACACTAAGGATGAAGAAAAGAAAGAAGAAGATAAAGGAATCGAACTTGGATTGGTGATTGGCATCATCATCGGTGTGGTCCTTGTTTCACTTGTTTTGGCTGGCTTGGTTTTGGTTAGGATGAGAAATTCAAGATCAAAGGAAGAGCCTTTTGAAGCAAACAATGTTGATAAGGTCTCTGTTTGCAGCAACACCACAAGGTCCACCATATCAAAGACAGTACCAGATTCAAGTAATAAAACGGATATATACTTTTTTGAAATCTTGAATCAAGTTTTCACCAATCTAACTAGCTTAAGTATTTCAAATGCAGAACGAGTCCCACAAACCATGAGATCAGCTGTCATTGGACTATCACCTTACCGAGTATTCACTTTTGAGGAACTGGAAGAAGCAACAAACAACTTTGATGAAGGGAGTCTCTGTGGAGAACAGGTAGCTTTAAATGCAAGCAAAACATGATCATAACTTGATATGAGAGTCTCTGATTGATGGATGTATTTAATTTCAAAACAGCTGTACAAAGGTTGTCTTAGAGAAGGCATAGCAGTGACAGTGAGGTGTGTTAAACTGAAACAGAAGAGTTCAACACAGAACTTGGCTCAACAAATGGAAGTTTTGTCAAAGCTAAGACACATGCATTTAGTCAGTGTTCTCGGACACTGCATTGTTCCTAATCAAGATCATCATCCATACGCCGGGAGTACCATTTTCATAGTCCAAGAATACATTTCTAACGGGTCTTTGAGGGATTATTTAACCGGTAATATTGTAAACAGATTTTTGGTTTCAAGAGATTTTGGTTAATACTAGTTGCTAAAAATGTCTTTTTTGTGTGTGCAGATAGCAGAAAGAAAGAGGTGTTGAAATGGCCTCAAAGAATGTCGATAGCGATTGGAGTCGCTCGAGGGATACAGTTTTTGCACACTGGAGTGGCACCAGGTATCTTTGGGAATAATTTGGAGATAGAGAATGTTCTGCTTGATGATACACTCACTGTAAAACTCAGTGGTTATACTATTCCTTTACCTTCCAAGGTATATAATACAAACAAGAGATAACTAAGATCTAGCTTCGTATTTTTTAATCAGTTTGACTCTGAAGATGCAGATGCCATTACTTTGCCTGTGATGATCTGAACTAGTATGACTCCAAACTGGTATACATCCTCTTTCTCCCCATCTTCATTACTAGGGCTCTCTGCTCCAACCTGTAAAATAAAAATATGATACTTTTCATCAAACTGATTAAAAAATACGAAGCTAGATCTTAGTTATCTCTTGTTTGTATTATATACCTTGGAAGGTAAAGGAATAGTATAACCACTGAGTTTTACAGTGAGTGTATCATCAAGCAGAACATTCTCTATCTCCAAATTATTCCCAAAGATACCTGGTGCCACTCCAGTGTGCAAAAACTGTATCCCTCGAGCGACTCCAATCGCTATCGACATTCTTTGAGGCCATTTCAACACCTCTTTCTTTCTGCTATCTGCACACACAAAAAAGACATTTTTAGCAACTAGTATTAACCAAAATCTCTTGAAACCAAAAATCTGTTTACAATATTACCGGTTAAATAATCCCTCAAAGACCCGTTAGAAATGTATTCTTGGACTATGAAAATGGTACTCCCGGCGTATGGATGATGATCTTGATTAGGAACAATGCAGTGTCCGAGAACACTGACTAAATGCATGTGTCTTAGCTTTGACAAAACTTCCATTTGTTGAGCCAAGTTCTGTGTTGAACTCTTCTGTTTCAGTTTAACACACCTCACTGTCACTGCTATGCCTTCTCTAAGACAACCTTTGTACAGCTGTTTTGAAATTAAATACATCCATCAATCAGAGACTCTCATATCAAGTTATGATCATGTTTTGCTTGCATTTAAAGCTACCTGTTCTCCACAGAGACTCCCTTCATCAAAGTTGTTTGTTGCTTCTTCCAGTTCCTCAAAAGTGAATACTCGGTAAGGTGATAGTCCAATGACAGCTGATCTCATGGTTTGTGGGACTCGTTCTGCATTTGAAATACTTAAGCTAGTTAGATTGGTGAAAACTTGATTCAAGATTTCAAAAAAGTATATATCCGTTTTATTACTTGAATCTGGTACTGTCTTTGATATGGTGGACCTTGTGGTGTTGCTGCAAACAGAGACCTTATCAACATTGTTTGCTTCAAAAGGCTCTTCCTTTGATCTTGAATTTCTCATCCTAACCAAAACCAAGCCAGCCAAAACAAGTGAAACAAGGACCACACCGATGATGATGCCAATCACCAATCCAAGTTCGATTCCTTTATCTTCTTCTTTCTTTTCTTCATCCTTAGTGTCAGACTTCACAGCTCCAACCGCTTGCTTTGCTTCGTTTTCACAGAAGGAAACCGGACGCTGATACTTTGCAGAAGGAGAACCCTTTACAGACAAGCAATTGAATGTGTAGATCACTCTCTGGTTATGGAAACTCTTGGAAGAGAAGCAAGACGGAAGCTTTCCAGTCAGAAGATTCCGAGAAACATCTAAAACTCTAAGCTTGATGGAGCTGCATAACGATGGATTCGGAAGTGACCCACTCAGCAAGTTTTGTGATAAACTTAGATTCTGAAGCGAAGGAAGCGAAAGCATGAAACTTGGGATTGACCCAACGAGCTTGTTGGAAGAAAGATCCAAGCTTTGAAGCTTGTTCAGTGTCTTGATCTGTTCCGGAATCTTGGAGCCAAAAGAGTTGTTCTTTAATGAAACAGTGATCAAGTTGCTTGCGAGTGAAGGAACAACTTCAGGGCCGAGTTTGTTACCGCTTAAATCCAGCTCTTGAAGATTTGACAACCCTCTGAGATCAGGAACGCTTCCGTTGAACATATTGTTCGCTAGAACAAGACTTCTCAGGCTCTTCAACGACGAGATCTCTTTTGGGATTTTACCGGAGAGGAAATTTGAGCTGAGATTCAGAGATTGGAGAGATGAAGATAACCTTATGATCTTTGGAGGGAGAGGACCGGAGATGCCGAGAGAGACAAGAGACAAGGTCTTTAAGTTTGAGAGTTTTGTAAGAACAGTGAAGAGTGAGTCGCTGGAGAAATTCCCGGGAAGCTTAACGGTTCTGTTCCCGGTGACGGTTAATTCGGTTACGTGACCGTTGAAACAGAGGATTTTAAAGGAAGGAGAAGGAGGGAGGTAGCAGAAATTGGTCCAGTTGCTCCATGATCTAAGAATCGGTGGATATTGTAAATGCTTCTGGATTTCTAACAGAGTTCTTGATTCAGTTGATGTTAGCTGTGATTCTGAGAGTGATGGTAGAAGAAAGAGGAGAAGGAAAGTGAGAGAAAAGGCGGAATTCTGCATTTTCTCGTGAAAATTACAGAGGAAGAGAGAAGTAACTGTGGCTACAGGAACAGAAGAAAATCTGTCATCGTTTCTGAGATCAGTGTGGTTTGATTAATAGTAAGCGACATAGAAAATGCAAGAGAGGTGCTTTAGTACATTAATTCTTGGTGTCTTTTTATGATGTGAGGCAGATTTTTTTCTCTGGAAAATCAGAGAGAAAGTAAATTAAAGGCCGAAATTAAATAATCTTTTGGGACAGAGAGAAAGAAAACAAACCCAGTTTCAGTGGAGAAGCGGAGAAGGAGACAA
>CACVBM020001179.1:0-18474 GCA_902728155.2 Microthlaspi erraticum
AGGCCACATGCAAGGAGGAGAAACTCAGATCAAGGGCATGTTCTAGGGCGTAACGGATTGCTAGTCCCTCAGCTATTAGCGGTGATGCTATGTGCTTCCTTGCTGTTGATCTCTGTGTAATTGGGATCTGATTTCCATCGTGGAAGCTCCATCCCATTCCTCATATCTTTTGCTCTTTACTCCAAGCGCCATCGGTGTGGCATCGCACGCTTCTCGGGTTGCTACTGGATCTGTTCGCTACGGAGCGGATCGGTGTCTTCTCTTGAGCCTCTTGCCATTCCCGTGCCCCCGGATTGAGGCGAGATTTAGGGTTTCCTGCACATTGAACCTTCTATTATTGAAGATCTTGTTGTTCCGGCTCATCCATATGCTCCACATGATCCACGGTGCTAACGTGCCGGCGCCGATTCCTGTCTGCGGTAAGCTCACTGCCACATTGAGGATTTTGATTCCTGCTTTGATATTTGTAAGAGTTCCAGAGGTAAATTGATTTCGGAAGGGAGCTAGACGCCACACTTCCTGGGCAAATTCATAGAGGAAGAATATATGGAGGGTAGTCTCAGCTTGTCCACAGTGGATACACGTTGCTTGATGTACAATTCCTCGGATCGCTAAGTTTTCTCCCAGTGGTAAGGCTCCTTGAACCGCTTTCCATAGGAATATTTTCAATTTTGGAGCAAAATTTCCTCCCCATACCTCTGAAATCCAATTAAAGTTGTTGTTGACTGCAGAGATTAGGTCTGATGGGCCTCGATCTCGTGCTGCGTAGTACCCTGTTTTCACCGAGTATTCTCCCGTCATCTGTGGGAGCCACGCTAGGCAATCTTCTGTATCAAAAGAACCAGGGACGATGCAAAGTATCTCTTCCTTGTAACAAGGTAATAAAGTGTTAATCAAGTCTTCATTCCATCCTCTTGACTGTGGTAGCAGAAGATCCGCCACTTTCAAGTCTTTAGCAAACTCTGGTGTTGGTCCCATTGGTCTCTTAGGTTCTTTTGTTTTTTTTTTCACGATGTTTTGGGGAATGGGGGATATATGCACAAAAAAATAATTTAAATGAACAAAGTTGTGAACGGAGCACCCAAAAAGGCTTTCTATTGTATTCAAATAAAGCTGGAGTCATCTTCATCTTAAGTTTCTCCAAGATTGAACAACCCACGAGTGAATTTACTGATAAGACTCTATGATATTCCATGGCCTATCTGTTTTCCCCTCACCCTATAAACAAAAAACCATACCTTATCAAAACCCCTAAACAAAGGAACTCAGTTTCGACCAGGATTAAACACAATTTTGGTACGAGAAGGAGAGGGATAGAGATAGACAGATGCAACCACCATCTGCCACGATCGGAGCTCCGACTGAGACCGATCACCAGAAACGAATTGGAAAGAAGGTGATTCGATTCATTTCCATGGGCCAAGAGAGAGAGAGAGAGAAAAAAAATTGAGGATTTTTCCTTTTTTTTCCTTAAACGGTGAATAAATACATGCTCGACACGTGTCATTGTGAATTACATCTCTAAGGAAAGAAGGAACACAATTCGCTCAAGTAAAATCAAATCCAACACAATTTACTATTGTATGATTTATATATACTGTAACGTTCTCGGTTTTATAATTGTAACTAAAGTATGATAATTATGATTCTAGCAGATACAAATATTAGATAAGATCATAAGAGTTTCTACAACAACATTTGCAAGCTGGAAGAATAAAATCACTGGCTATTACTCCGACTAAACCAGAATCTTTCTTGTACTTTGTTTAATATTTTGTTAGGATTGCCACCAAATTTGCTTCAGTAAAATGAAACTGAATATAATTTAGTATGATTTTGGTTTTACACTCACAACTATAGAAAAATTTATATTATTATTATTATTATTATTATTATAAGATAATAATCTTTTTATAAAAAATTATAATAATTTCTACAACAACATCTGTGTTCCGTAACAAGTTCACCGGTTACCGATCCTTCTAAAGTTTTCAGGCAGAACGCCTTGCAAGTCATCCCTTGCCACTGATTTTTGTTGTAGTATTCCATTTTCCAGAACCTATTCCACAAAAATTAATAAACTATTATGCATATTCACATAAGAAAAAAACAAATTATGTTCAAAATAACAAAATAAAATAGAGATTATAATAATAGGTTAGTACCAATACTCTCACCAGAGCATTTGACATAAGATATATCCAAGAAAAAGCTCAGAAAAAGTGCGATCAACATTTTCTTTGTGATAGTCATTTCTGTGTTATTTTCTTAGATTATTTTTAGATATTTTCATTTTGGCTGGATGAATAGTTATATATATAATAACACGGCATATGTAGAAAATATTTTCTAGTCAAAAGTTTTTAGAAAAGGAAGCAAATTTTTGAAAAACAATTCTTATATTATAGGTAACGAATGATTTTCTTGCCTAGTTATGCTTTACCATTTATGAAATAATATCTTATTGGTTTTAGGCATAACCCCCCCCCCGCCCCCTCCCCTCCCCCCCCCACCCCCCCCCCCCCCCCCCCACTTTATTTGAAGATTATTTTTCATAATTTAGATTTTATAAAAGTTGTATTTTCAAATAAAAGTATTCAGTTTATGTGCTTGTATTCTCGTCAGAAAAGTCTAGGGGTCAACAAGTCAAGTTTTATGATAGTACTAGGGGGTGATCCGCGCTACGTGCAGGTTGTGTTAGTTTTATTTGTTTTCCGCAAATTTAATATTGTTTCAAAGATATAATAAACATATTACTTAAATATAATTAGAGTTAGGCAAATTTTTGGTACCATCTTGTTCCATCTCGTCCCATTTCGTTCATTTTCATCATGTACGTTGTTTCCCGTCCCGTTCGTCATGTATGTCCCGTCTCGTTCAGTCCTATCGTATCCCATTATGATTATTTCCGTTTTGTTTATTATTGTCTCGTTCCTTAATATAATTAGGGGTAGATTCTATCTCATTCCATTTCCTTTTCATCTTGTCATGTTCGTTCTCATCCCGTTCGTTCTGTCCGCCCCATCCAGTCCCATCATATCTTATTATGTTCATTTTCATTTTGTCTTATCTCTGTCTCGTCTCTAAATATAATTAGGGGTAGACAACATTCCCGTCCCATTATGTCCTTTTTCATCTAGTCCGGTCCAATCCCGTCACATTCCATTTCTTTTCATTTTGTCCCGTCCAACATTTCTGTTTTGTCCTCTCTCATCATGTTTTTTTTGTTTTTCCCGTTCCACGTATAAATATAATTTGAGGTAGGCGAAATTTGCGTCTTTTCCTATTCTGTTCTTTTCCGTTCCTTTAGATCTCGTCTCGTCACTTAATATCATAAGAAGTAAACAAAATTCCTCTCTTCTCCGTTTCTATTTTTTTCGTCTCGTCATATTCAATCTCGTCTCTTTTTATCCAATAATAGGTTTTTTTTTTAACTGAATACCCAATCATAACTAAAAAAAACTTGTTTCTATTCCATAGTTTCTCTCGTTTTGGCGGCATGGCCGAGTGGTAAGGCGACCTATCCTTCCTAATTCACACCTTTGATCTTCTACTAAATCTTTTTGGATTTCTTGAATATTTTGGTTATATCGTCCTTAATATAACTATTTAGACTTATAATTGTAATTTTAGATATTTTTGATTATTTTAAGTCTAAATATAACTAATATTTTGAATATATAACTAATATTTTGGATATTTTGGGTACCCACTCGGTTCTTGGTTCGGTTCGGATTTGGGTTTGATTTTTTCGGATATACGAAATTTGGACCTATTTGATCGCGGGATCAGGTCTTTCCCTTTCCTATCCCTGATTCTGCAAGTGCACAGGTCAGAAGTAGTAAACGGGTATCAAACACGAGGACCAGATTGCACACTACAAACTATAAGATTGAGATTGAGTTAGGGCAAATAGTATTAAGTTGGTTGAGTGCAATAAAAGTAAAGGCATGCAAGTATCAGAGAATGAAATCAATAGGAGGAAAGAGCTAAGTAATAGGATAGTCTTGAGATAAGCAATTCATGAAGCAAGAAATCAATTAATTAGGGTTACTGCAATTAGGTGCCAATCTAGAACTTGAAACACTATGGTATGATCATTCCACTGTCGAGGCTCCGACCCCTTTGTTAATCTACCTAGTCGCTAAACTTTTGGTGTGTCCCAAGGTGATTAAATCAAGCATTAGTTCGATTAAGTTCAATTGTTCACAACCTACAAATAAATCAACTTTCGCAGTCTAAAAGAGGTTGCCTACCAAATACTAGTTCAAGCGAATGATACAGCACTGTCGAGGCTCAAATAAACCTAAGATCATATGCTAATTGGCCAGATTAACAACAAGCATTAAGTATAAGCAAAGATGAAGATTATAAGTAAAACCCTAATTGTGATTTCTGTTCGCTTCGGAGCGGATCGGTGTCTACTCTTGAGCCTCTTGCCATTCCCGTGGCCCCGGATTGAGGCGAGATTTAGGGTTTCCTGCACATTGAACCTTCTATTATTGAAGATCTTGTTGTTCCGGCTCATCCATATGCTCCACATGATCCATGGTGCTAACGTGCCGGCGCCGATTCCTGTCGGCGGTAAGCTCACCGCCACATTGAGGATTTTGATTCCTGCTTTGATATTTGTAAGAGTTCCAGAGGTAAATTGATTTCGGAAGGGAGCTAGACGCCACACTTCCTGGGCAAATTCACAGAGGAAGAATATATGGAGGGTAGTCTCAGCTTCTCCACAGTGGATACACGTTGCTTGATGTACAATTGCTCGGATCGCTAAGTTTTCTCCCACTGGTAAGGCTCCTTGAACCACTTTCCATAGGAATATTTTCAATTTTGGAGCAAAATTTCCTCCCCATACCTCTGAAATCCAATTAAAGTTGTTGTTGACTGCAGCGATTAGGTCTGATGGGGCTCGATCTCGTGCTGCGTAGTACCCCGTTTTCACCGAGTATTCTCCCGTCATCTGTGGGAGCCACGCTAGGCAATCTTCTGTATCAAAAGAACCAGGGACGATGCAAAGTATCTCTTCCTTGTAACAAGGTAATAAAGTGTTAATCAAGTCTTCATTCCATCCTCTTGACTGTGGTAGCAGAAGATCCGCCACTTTCAAGTCTTTAGCAAACTCTGGTGTTGGTCCCATTGGTCTCTTAGGTTCTTTTGTTTTTTTTTTCACGATGTTTTGGGGAATGGGGGATATATGCACAAAAAAATAATTTAAATGAACAAAGTTGTGAACGGAGAACCCAAAAAGGCTTTCTATTGTATTCAAATAGAGCTGGAGTCATCTTCATCTTAAGTTTCTCCAAGATTGAACAACCCACGAGTGACTTTACTGATAAGACTCTCTGATATTCCATGGCCTATCTGTTTTCCCCTCACCCTATATACAAAAAACCAGACCTTATCAAAACCCCTAAACAAAGGAACTCAGTTTCGACCAGGATTAAACACAATTTTGGTACGAGAAGGAGAGGGATAGAGATAGACAGATGCAACCACCATCTGCCACGATCGGAGCTCCGACTGAGACCGATCGCCGGAAACGAATCGGAAAGAAGGCGATTCGATTCATTTCCATGGGCCAAGAGAGAGAGAGAGAGAAAAAAATTGAGGATTTTTCCTTTTTTTCCTTAAACGGTGAATAAATACATGCTCGACACGTGTCATTATGAATTACATCTCTAAGGAAAGAAGGAACACAATTCGCTCAAGTAAAATCAAATCCAACATAATTTACTATTGTATGATTTACATATACTGTAACGTTCTCGGTTTTATAATTGTAACTAAAGTATGATAATTATGTTTCTAGCAGATACAAATATTAGATAAGATCATAAGAGTTTCTACAACAACATTTGCAAGCTGGAAGAATAAAATCACTGGCTATTACTCCGGCTAAACCAGAATCTTTCTTGTACTTTATTTAATATTTTGTTAGGATTGCCACCAAATTTGCTTCAGTAAAATGAAACTGAATACAATTTAGTATGATTTTGGTTTTACACTCACAACTATTAGTAAAATTTATATTATTATTATTATTATTATTATTATTATTATTATTATTATTATTATATGATACTAATTTTTTTATAAAAAATTATAATAATTTCTACAACAACATCTGTGTTCCGTAACAAGTTCACCGGTTACGGATCCTTCTAAAGTTTTCAGGCAGAACTCCATGCAAGTCATCCCTTGCCACTGATTTTTGTTGTAGCATATCTGCCAATAGTTGCTCCATTTTCCAGACCCTATTCCACAAAAATTAATAAACTATTATGCATATTCACATAAAAAAAACAAATTATGTTCATAATAACAAAATAAAATAGAGATTATAATAATAGGTTAGTACCAATACTCTCACCAGAGCATTTGACATAAGATATAGCCAAGAAAAAGCTCAGAAAAAGTGCGATCAACATTTTCTTTGTGATAGTCATTTCTGTGTTATTTTCTTAGATTATTTTTAGATATTTTCATTTTGGCTGGATGAATAGTTATATATATAATAACACGGCATATTAGAATATATTTTCTAGTCAAAAATTTTTAGAAAAGGAAGCAAATTTTTGAAAAACAATTCTTATATTATAGGTAACGAATGATTTTCTCGCCTTTATTTGAAGATTATTTTCCATAATTTATATTTTATAAAAGTTGTATTTTCAAATAAAAGTATTCAGTTTATGTGCTTGTATTCTCGTCAGAAAAGTCAGGGGGTCAAGAGGTCAAGTTTTATGATAGTACTAGGGGGTGATCCGCGCTACGCGCATGTTGTGTTAGTTTTATTGTTTTTCCGCAAATTTAATATTGTTTCAAAGATATAATAAACATATTACTTAAATATAATTAGAGTTAGGCAAATTTTTGGTACCATCTTGAACCATCTCGTCCCATTTCGTTCATTTTCATCATGTACGTTCATTCCCGTCCCGTTCGTCATGTATGTCCCGTCTCGTTCAGTCCTATCCTATCCCATTATGATTATTTCCATTTTGTTTATTATTGTCGCGTTCCTTAATATAATTAGGGGTAGATTCTATCTCATTCCATTTCATTTTCATCTTGTCATGTTCGTTCTGATCCCGTTCGTTCTGTCCGCCCCATCCAGTCCAATCATATCTTATTATGTTCATTTTCATTTTGTCTTATCTCTGTCTCGTCTCTAAATATAATTAGGGGTAGACAACATTCTCGTCCCATTATGTTCTTTTTCATCTAGTCCGGTCCAATCCCGTCACATTCCATTTTTTTTCATTTTTTCCCGTTCAACATTTCTGTTTTGTCCTCTCTCATCATGTTTTTTTTTTGTTTTTCCCGTTCCACCTATAAATATAATTTGAGGTAGGCGAAATTTCCGTCTTGTCCTATTCTGTTCTTTTCCATTCCTTTAGATCTCGTCTCGTCACTTAATATCATAAGAAGTAAACAAAATTCCTCTCTTCTCCGTTTCTATTTTTTTCGTCTCGTCATATTCAATCTCGTCTCTTTTTATCCAATAATAGGTTTTTTTTTTTAACTGAATACCCAATCGTAACTAAAAAAAACTTGTTTCTATTCCATAGTTTCTCTCGTTTTGGCGGCATGGCCGAGTGGTAAGGTGACCTATCCTTCCTAATTCACACATTTGATCTTCTACTAAATCTTTTTGGATTTCTTGAATATTTTGGTTATATCGTTCTAAATATAACTATTTAGACTTATAATTGTAATTTTAGATATTTTTGATTATTTTAAGTGTAAATATAACTAATATTTTGGATATTTTGGGTACCCACTCGGTTCTTGGTTCGGTTCGGATTTGGGTTTGGTTTTTTCGGATATAAGAAATTTGGACCCATTTGATCGCGGGATCAGGTCTTCCCTTTCCTATCCCTGATTCTGCAAGTGCACAGGTCAGAAGTAGTAAACGGGTATCGAACACGAGGACCAGATTGCACACTACAAACTATAGATTGAGATCGAGCTAGGGCAAAAGTATAAGTTGGTTGAGTGCAGAGAAAGTAAAGGCATGCAAGTAATAAGAATGAAATCAATAGGAGAAAAGGGCTAAGCAATAGGATAGTCTTGAGATAAGCAATTCATGAAGCAAGAAATCAATCAATTAGGGTTACTGCAATTAGGTGCCAATCTAGAACTTGAAACACTATGGTATGATCATTCCACTGTCGAGGCTCCGACCCCTTTGTTAATCTACCTAGTCGCTAAACTTTTGGTATGTCCCTAGGTGATTAAATCAAGCATTAGTTCGATTAAGTTCAATTGTTCACAACCTACAAGTAAATCAACTTTCGCAGTCTAAAAGAGGTTGCCCACCAAATACTAGTTCAGGCGAATGATACAGCACTGTCGAGGCTCAAATCAACCTAAGATCATATGCTAATTGGCCAGATTAACAACAAGCATTAAGTATAAGCAAAGATGGAGATTATAAGTAAAACCCTAATTGTGATCAATCATCAAGCATACATGAATGCTATCCTTTGACTTCCTATCACTTAACAAGTAAACTACTCAGACATAGAGAAGGAACACGAATTCATATTCATAAGAACAGAGATTCGAATCCTCTCTAGAAAGAGAACAAGCAAGAACAAAGTAAAAGCAAGCAAAACTTTATTAAAGATGTAAAGTATAATGTGGTCTCTCTCCTTCTTGAGTTACAAGGCTAAAAAGAAGTATTTATAATGCACTAAGTATGAAAAAGCGGCTAGACCTAATCTTGCTAAGTCGGCGCCGGCTTTGGGCTTGAATTGTGCGGATTGGGCTTCAAAAACGGCTTCGGGTCGACCGCGGCGTTCGGACGGTCGGTCGGGACGGTCGGCCGGATGTCGGGTCGTTGTCGTGTCGGAACGGTCGTGGCCGGATGTTTCTCGGTCGGCCGTGAGGGTCGGACGGATGATGGAATGGTCGATAATTTCTCGGCCGGACGCGGACGTTGATTCCCGGCTCGGACGGAACCATCGGCCGTGGTACACGAGTGAGGTTACGCGGCCGCGAGGCGTTGTTTCCCGGCTCGCGCGCATGGTCGTGCGCGGCGTTGTGGGTGTGGCTTGGCCGACCGCGGGACATTGTTTCCCGGGTCGTGATATGCGTTCGGCCGGATGGATTGAACTTTGGCCGAGACTTCAGACGGACGGATTGGTTTTGGCCGAGCGCGGAACATTCGTTCCTCGGCCAGCCGTCTGCGCGTTCGGGCGCTGATTCTCGATAGAGCCGCTGGACAGTCTTCACTCTTTTGGCTATAACTCCTTTTCTACTCATCCAAATGAGGCCGTTCCACTTGCGTTGGAAAGTTAACTCAATCAGAGCACGCAGGGAACTGGTCTTGATGAAATCCATTGAGTAGATCTTTTTTTAGGTCCATCCAAAGAATCCACTAGAAAACCATTAGAAAACCATAGTAAAATAGCATAAAAAGCATGTAAAATAGAGGTATATCAACTCCCCCAGACTTAGATCTTTGCTTGTCCCCAAGCAAATCAAATCTAAACTAGTGAAGAGGTTTTGAAAACACGAAAACTCACTTATCTTTTGGAACTTGTATCTCCATTGCTCTGCTCTATTTGGGACAAACCAACTTTGAAACTGGCTATCACGTACTGACCTTGAGTTTAGCGAACCATACCGGACCCAACAAATCTCATCCAGTATTCCAAACTCTCTATTGCTAACTCCTTGCAGTATTTAAAGTGTGTGGTCTTTATCAAGGGAGTATTGATCACAAGCATTGATTCTTACCCTTCCAAGTCTTTGCCAAGATAGTCTTCTTGCTCATTCAGTACCAAACCTCTCTCCTTCTCTCTTATCTTTGAAGAATCGATTTTTCCCTACTTTTCTAGGGTATCATTTTATTTTTTCTATCGATCTCCTTCCCTTAAGATTTCTCTTTGTGGGATACATGGATTGGCATTGAGCTTCTCCTTGTATAAGGTATTCCATAAGACATGAAGGTACAGAAGTATGCATTCCTCATGCTTACTTGTTTTCCTTGTGCTCTTTGAGCTTTTGATCTTTCTTTTGCAGATAAGAGAGAGGATGGACTGTTTCTTTTCTAGACATATCTCAACTAAACTCAATGAGGAGTCGACTCATGAATCTCAAGCCCCTTGACAAGAGAAATTAAAGTTCATTAAGTTGTGGAGCTTAGCTCTAGATTGTGTGGTACCTTAGAAATCTTGCCAAATCAGTAGGTCGATCCACCCTTAGAGGTTCCGTTAGGCATGTTCGGTGTCAGATTCGCCTTAATGATCACAAGTGCTTTGGTATGATATGGTAAGCTTCCTAGAAAGTCATAGTTTCCTACTGGTTTTGACTCAATAAAACAGAAGTTTTGAAAAAGTGGGTAAGGAAAAACCGGTTATAAGATCAAAACAACCATGAACAAACACATTAGTACCGACAATCCCCCCAGACTTAACTTGCACCGTCCCGGTGAAAGAAAATCCAATTAAGGGAGTTAAAGAAAGAGGTAATAAGGCGATTGTGAATGTAAAAAGAAAGATGTAACCTGATTTGGTTTTACTTGAAGAATGGTGTATGCAGTGGAATGATGGTAGTGTATGGAATGCAAGTGTGGTGAGGTGGGATGGGTGAGATGCAGATGGAATGAGATGGGATGGTGTGTTGGGCGGCTTGAGAGGACATGGGCGAGCGTGGAGAGGTTCTGCTCGGCCATCTAAGTCGCGCCAACTATGAACATTCTTCTTTGTGGTATATCTTCTTTACCATTGTGTGGTTCTTAGATTCCTGTATCCAAAACTCAAAACAAAACTAGACATTAACTAAAACTAATTGAAAAGAAAAGTAAAGAAAAACACCTTTCATGGGTTGCCTCCCATGCAGCGCTTTTTTGAGTCATTAGCTTGACTGATAGGATCTCTTAGTTGGAGATGGGGTAAGGGCACGGCCTGAGACATAGTCTTTTAGTTCTTGTCTCATTGTGACCTTGAGTGTGGTCTGGTGGTTCTCTTGGGCGGCCTTGGGCAGTGATGAAGTAAGACAGCTTGTTTGGTGAGATGAATGGTATGGTCTTGTAAAAGACTGTCTTGTCAACATTGGCTAAGGACATTCGCCTGTTTGGAAGGTCCATGACAGCTCCAGCAGTGGCCAAAAAGGGTCGGCCTAGTATCAATGGTGTGTCACATCCTCCTTTGATGTTCATGACATGAAAATCCACCGGGATCTTGATATCTCCAATCTCTAGAAGAACATCAACAACAACTCCTCTTGGCTTGGCTATAGTATGGTTAGCAAGTCCAATACTAATTTGAGCAGGTTGTAAGCGTGTGATGCCAAGGAGTTTGGCGGTTTGGGTTGGCATGAGGTTGATGCAAGATCCAGAATCGCAAAGTGTTCTATCAAAGTAATGACCATTTACTTGACAGGGAATAGAGAATTGACCTGGGTCTTCAATCTTGTAGAGGGTCTTGAAGGTGGCTGAACTTTAGCTTTCTCAAAAAGCTCTTTGATGTCTTGAGGTGTCTCTCTGCAGTTGTGGAAGAAGGTGGTGAATGGGTAGTGGCGCCAAGCTTGTTTGGAAGACATGCTGGCTGGAAGAGTTTGGACAAACTGATTGAACTCAGCAAGCTTCTCTCTTGATATGGAATTGACATACCATTCAGGGGTGGTGATGGTGGTGATGATGGTTGATTGACTGCATGAGGGGCAATGGGAAATCGAGCCTTCTGAAAAGTTGTGTACTCTTCTTTGGTTTCACCAGTTGTGAAAAAGAACTCCACTAGATCATGCTTTATCCCAAGCTTCTTCAAAAGTGACATAGAATGGAAGTGATTTCACCTTAGCATTGAACTCTTTAAGCTTCATGGGGCTTATCTTGTTGGGATCAATGGGATCATATGCCAAGTATCTTCTTCTTCAGTAGGTGGTGATGGTCTTTGCATCACTTCCAATCTTGGAAGTTCAGAAGCTTGACTTCTTGGTGGTGGTGAGAAACGAGGGTCAACAGGGCTAGGTGTATCCTTGCTCTGTTTTGGAGAAGCATTGATGTCGATGCTCTGCTCTTCATCTTCATCATTCAAGTTGTTCCTCATACTCTCTTTCTTCTTCTTCATTGTCCTCATGGACTTGGTGAGTATTGCTTCTTCTTGTGATGGCATTGCAATAAAGGGAGGGTGGTTGGGTGTTGGACTCCTCTCTCTCTTGTACTTGGAGTGAGATGATCCTTCAAGGGCTTGTAGGCGGTTGTAGATCGATCCAAGATGCTTGCTATTGCCATAGCTAGTATCTTCAATTCTCATGCTCTTGTTCAGCAACTCTTGATATTTGGCAGCAACATCAAGTTAACTAGGTTAGAGATCGATCATGGTCTTCTCTTAAGCTTCTTAATGTCTTCATCAAGCTTGATCACTTGCTTGAATAGGACTTCAGATTTGTTTCCAAGACTCTCATGGATGAAATCGATTCTCCTCTCCATCTTCTTTGTACTCTCATCTTGATTTCTTCAAGTATTCTTGAAGCATCTCTTCAATCTTGGTTTGGCGCGCAGCTTGGAACTCTCCTTGGGAAAAGTGGTGTCTGATTTATGTCTGGTGATGATGGATGGTGTTGTGAATAGCTGGGGCGTGGTGGTGGAACATAAATGGACCTTTGCAAATCTGTAGAGGAAAGCTTCCTTTGTATCCATTCCAAGTCTTGAAAGCATGTTGGGCGTTGAACTTAGCCCATTCTTTGGCTTGTCCAGCTAGTGATAGTTGGAAAAGTTGTATCTTCTTGGGGTTGTCTCCAAGACCATAGTAGTGGCAAAGCTGCTCAAAGTTGCATAGATGCTCCTTTGCACACTCTGAAGTAGAATTGTAGAAAGGGTTCCTCTCCACATGCTTGATTAGCTCTTCATTCAAGACTTCAGGATGGGGTGGTATGCCTCCCCATTCTTCTTCTCACGCTCTCTCTCCAGCTGATGAGAGTAGTGGTTGTACTTGGATTTGAAAGGTGGTAGCCTTGCAAATCTCTTCAAGAAAGCTTCTCTAAAATCGATCCATGACTCGATTGTAGAGTGGTCATGCTGCGCCCAATCTAGTGCTGGTCCAGCTAGTGATGTGCTGAATAGCATCATCTTCTTCTCAAAGTCAAAAACTCCATAGGAATCACAAAGATTATCAAAGTGATCTATGTGCTCCAGCGCATACTCTGAAAACAGATCATGGAATTGATCTCTCTTCACGAACTCGATCAGCTCAGGGTCAATCTCCTCTTCTGGTGTGGCTAGAAGGTGTTCTTCTCTGTAAGATGCGGCTTGGCTAGACGTCTCCAGGTCGGCTGCTTCAAGGTAGGGAAGAAGTTTCTTCTTGGTCTTCAAGGAGATAGTTTTGGAGGACTATCCCAAGAAGGTGGTGGTGCTTGAGGGCTTGACATCTCTTGTTCGTCCAAGAGGTTCTTTGAGGTGGTATGGCGAAGTGGATCGCCTTTATAGGGAAGGACTTGTGAATCCTTCTTCCATATCTAACTAGGAAAACCTGAAAAAGCTCAAAAACAAAAAGGAAAAACGAAATCAAAAGAAAAAGGAAAAATAACAAAACTAAAAAGGAAAAGATGAAACCCTAGACTAGCTCTCTTGCAAGAGCTTGTAGGTGCGAATTGGTCCCCGGCAACGGCGCCAAAAACTTGATCGCGGGATCAGGTCTTCCCCTTTCCTATCCCTGATTCTGCAAGTGCACAGGTCAGAAGTAGTAAACGGGTATCGAACACGAGGACCAGATTGCACACTACAAACTATAAGTTGAGATCGAGCTAGGGCAAAAGTATAAGTTGGTTGAGTGCAGTAAAGTAAAGGCATGCAAGTAATAAGAATGAATCAATAGGAGAAAAGGGCTAAGCAATAGGATAGTCTTAAGATAAGCAATTCATGAAGCAAGAAATCAATCAATTAGGGTTACTGCAATTAGGTGCCAATCTAGAACTTGAAACACTATGGTATGATCATTCCACTGTCGAGGCTCCGACCCCTTTGTTAATCTACCTAGTCGCTAAACTTTTGGTATGTCCCTAGGTGATTAAATCAAGCATTAGTTCGATTAAGTTCAATTGTTCACAACCTACAAGTAAATCAACTTTCGCAGTCTAAAAGAGGTTGCCCACCAAATACTAGTTCAGGCGAATGATACAGCACTGTCGAGGCTCAAATCAACCTAAGATCATATGCTAATTGGCCAGATTAACAACAAGCATTAAGTATAAGCAAAGATGGAGATTATAAGTAAAACCCTAATTGTGATCAATCATCAAGCATACATGAATGCTATCCTTTGACTTCCTATCACTTAACAAGTAAACTACTCAGACATAGAGAAGGAACACGAATTCATATTCATAAGAACAGAGATTCGAATCCTCTCTAGAAAGAGAACAAGCAAGAACAAAGTAAAAGCAAGCAAAACTTTATTAAAGATGTAAAATAATTGTGGTCTCTCTCCTTCTTGAGTTACAAGGCTAAAAAGAAGTATTTATAATGCACTAAGTATGAAAAAGCGGCTAGACCTAATCTTGCTAGGTCGGCGCCGGCTTTGGGCTTGAATTGTGCGGATTGGGCTTCAAAAACGGCTTCGGGTCGACCGCGGCGTTCGGACGGTCGGTCGGGACGATCGGGTCGTTGTCGTGTCGGAACGGTCGTGGCCGGATGTTTCTCGGTCGGCCGTGGTGGTCGGACGGATGATGGAATGGCCGATGGTTTCTCGGCCGGACGGGACGTTTTCCCGGCTCGGACGGACCATCGGCCGTGGTACGAGTAGGTTGCGCGGCCGCGAGGCGTTTTCCCGGCTCGCGCGGCGGTCGTGCGCGGTGTGTGAGTGGGCGTGGCTTGGCCGACCGCGGGACATTGTTTCCCGGGTCGTGATATCGTCGGCCGGTGGTTGAACTTTGGCCGAGACTTCAGACGGACGGATTTTTTGGCCGAGCGCGGAACATTCGTTCCTCGGCCAGCCGTTCTGCGCGGTTGGGCGCTGATTCTCGATAGAGCCGCTGGACAGTCTTCACTCTTTTGGCTATAACTCCTTTTCTACTCATCCAAATGAGGCCGTTCCACTTGCGTTGGAAAGTTAACTCAATCAGAGCACGCAGGGAACTGGTCTTGATGAAATCCATTGAGTAGATCTTTTTTAGCTCCATCCAAAGTTGATGCAGTGGCATTGAACTGGTTTGAAGTCCAAATCCTCTGTTTTGCTCCATAATGCACCTTTTTACCTAAAATGACTCTTTGCAGTATAAATCCATAAAAACTACCTTTTAACACAAGAATCCACTAGAAAACCATTAGAAAACCATAGTAAAATAGCATAAAAAGCATGTAAAATAGAGGTATATCACCAAATATTTGTAACGATTCTGGTTTGGTTCGGTTCCATCTTTTTGGGTCGGGTTCGGTTCGATTCCTCGGATCTAGGTAAAAATGCCCAGCCCTACTAATGATACGTGGCTTGAGTGTTTTTTTTTTTGGTTCTAAAACCTCTTTTATTAATTAAAACACATTAACTCCCCAACTGCTCAAGAGCATGGAGAGATTGTTTAGCGAGAGAATCAGCCAGCAAATTGACTTCTCTGGGAATTGAAACGACAATTAAATCGACAAACAGAGAAGAGAGATGAGCGATATCTTGGAGGATCCCATAGATATCCGATAGCTGGCTTCCTGAGTTGATTGCTCTAATGATTTTCTGCCAATCTGAGGCCACATGCAAGGAGGAGAAACTCAGATCAAGGGCATGTTCTAGGGCGTAACGGATTGCTAGTCCCTCAGCTATTAGCGGTGATGCTATGTGCTTCCTTGCTGTTGATCTCTGTGTAATTGGGATATGATTTCCATCGTGCAAGCTCCATCCCATTCCTCTTATCTTTTGCTCTTTACTCCAAGCGCCATCGGTGTGGCATCGCACGCTTCTCGGGTTGCTACTGGATCTGTTCGCTACGGAGCGGATCGGTGTCTTCTCTTGAGCCTCTTGCCATTCCCGTGCCCCCGGATTGAGGCGAGATTTAGGGTTTCCTGCACATTGAACCTTCTATTATTGAAGATCTTGTTGTTCCGGCTCATCCATATGCTCCACATGATCCACGGTGCTAACGTGCCGGCGCCGATTCCTGTAGGCGGTAAGTTCACCGCCACATTGAGGATTTTGATTCCTGCTTTGATATTTGTAAGAGTTCCAGAGGTAAATTGATTTCGGAAGGGAGCTAGACATGTGTCATTATGAATTACATCTCTAAGGAAAGAAGGAACACAATTCGCTCAAGTAAAATCAAATCCAACACAATTTAATACTGTATGATTTATATATACTGTAAGGTTTTCGGTTTTATAATTGTAACTAAAGTATGATAATTATGTTTCTAGCAGATACAAATATTAGATAAGATCATAAGAGTTTCTACAACAACATTTGCAAGCTGGAAGAATAAAATCACTGGCTATTACTCTAACTAAACCAGAATTTTTCTTGTACTTTGTTTAATATTTTGTTAGGATTTCCACCAAATTTACTTCAGTAAAATGAAACAGAATACAATTTAGTATGATTTTGGTTTTACACTCACAACTATAGAATTTTTTTTATATTATTATTATTATTATTATAAGGTAATAATTTTTTTATAAAAAATTATAATAATTTCTACAACAACATCTGTGTTCCGTAACAAGTTCACCGGTTACCGATCCTTCTAAAGTTTTCAGGCAGAACGCCTTGCAAGTCATCCCTTGCCACTGATTTTTGTTGTAGCATATCTGCCAATAGTCGCTCCATTTTCCAGATCCTATTCAACAAAAATTAATAAACTATTATGCATATTCACATAAAACAAAAAAAATTATGTTCAAAATAACAAAATAAAATAGAGATTATAATAATAAGTTAGTACCAATACTCTCAGCAGAGCATTTGACATAAGATATAGCCAAGAAAAAACTCAGAAAAAGTGCGATCAACATTTTCTTTGTGATAGTCATTTCTGTGTTATTTTCTTAGATTATTTTTAAATGTTTTCATTTTGGCTGGATGAATAGTTATATATATAATAACACGGCATATGTAGAAAATATTTTCTAGTCAAAAGTTTTTAGAAAAGGAAGCAAATTTTTGAAAAACAATTCTTATATTATAGGTAACGAATGATTTTCTTGCCTAGTTATGCTTTAGCATTTATGAAATAATATCTTATTGTTTTTAGCATAACTTTATTTGAAGATTATTTTCCATAATTTAGATTTTATAAAAGTTGTATTTTCAAATAAAAGTATTCAGTTTATGTGCTTGTATTCTCGTCAGAAAAGTCTGGGGGTCAACAGGTCAAGTTTTATAATAGTACTAGGGGGTGATCCGCGCTACGCGCAGGTTGTGTTAGTTTTATTGTTTTTCCGCAAATTTAATATTGTTTCAAAGATATTATAAACATATTACTTAAATATAATTAGAGTTAGGCAAATTTTTGGTACCATCTTGTTCCATCTCGTCCCATTTCGTTCATTTTCATCATGTACGTTCTTTCCCGTCCCGTTTCGTCATGTATGTCCCGTCTCGTTCAGTCCTATCCTATCCCATTATGGTTCTTTCTATTTTGTTTATTATTGTCTCGTTCCTTAATATAATTAGGGGTAGATTCTATCTCATTCCGTTTCCTTTTCATATTGTCATGTTCTTTCTCATCCCGTTCGTTCTGTCCGCCCCATCCAGTCCCATCATATCTTATTATGTTCATTTTCATTTTGTCTTATCTCTGTCTCGTCTCTAAATATAATTAGGGGTAGACAAAATTCCCGTCCCATTATGTCCTTTTTCATCTAGTCCGGTCCAATCCCGTCACATTCCATTTTTTTTCATTTTGTCCTGTCCAACATTTCTGTTTTGTCCTCTCTCATCATGTTTTTTTTGTTTTTCCCATTCCACCTATAAATATTATTTGAGGTAGGCGAAATTTCCGTCTTGTCCTATTATGTTCTTTTCCGTTCCTTTAGATCTCGTCTCGTCACTTAATATCATAAGAAGTAAACAAAATTCCTCTCTTCTCCGATTCTATTTTTTTTCGTCTCGTCATATTCAATCTCGTCTCTTTTTATCCAATAATAGGTTTTTTTTTAACAGAATACCCGATCATAACCAAAAAAAAAAACTTGTTTCTATTCCATAGTTTCTATCGTTTTGGAGGCATGGCCGAGTGGTAAGGCGACCTATCCTTCCTAATTCACACCTTTGATCTTCTACTAAATCTTTTTGGATTTCTTGAATATTTTGGTTATATCGTTTTAAATATAACTATTTAGACTTATAATTGTAATTTTAGTTATTTTTGATTATTTTAAGTCTAAATATAACTAATATTTTGAATATATAACTAATATTTTGGATATTTCGGGTACCCATTCGGTTCTTGGTTCGGTTCGGATTTGGGTTTGGTTTTTTCGGATATAAGAAATTTGGACCCATTGAATATTTGTAACGATTCTGGTTTGGTTCAGTA